>JARHVA010000645.1:817500-942500 GCA_037957365.1 Torreya grandis | reverse complement strand
ATAACTTGATGGAGAAGAATTATTCTGAGGAATGTTTATATAGGTTGATGATCTCATTTTCATGTTGTTTTCATCATCCAAATAATATCCATGAACTATCTTCACTTGGAGGAAAAGTGGTTTTGATGTACAAAGTGTTTCACCCACTCCTACTGTAAGTTTTGTTTATCAGAGGTGTTGGTCACTTTCAATAATTTTTAGAAATACATTATTCATAAAAAAATGTCCTCACTCTCCCATAGTTCATATGTCCTCCCTTGAGAATCATCTCCTTGTTTTTATTCTTAAATAAATTTCATATGCCTTGCTCTTGAAATTCACAATACAATTCATAAACAGTCTTCCATTGGTTTGAGTGCCATGATTAATCAAAATGATTATAATACTAATGTTTGTTTTATTTTATGAGTTTTTAATTTCATGTTATTGAATATTTCAATCAAACCCTTCTCTCAAGCAAAACTATAATATGATTGACAGTACATAGTCTATACAAACCAATCAAATAGGGAAGTTGAAAAAGGTGACATGGTATTTGTCATAAGATTTGTAAACCATTGAAAGAGTGATAATGTAGTGTGGTGAGGTTTATAGGGTTAAAAGGTTAAATAAATCAAGAAATGGCTTTGTATTCCTAAAAAATCAAGTAGAGACCTATAGGACCTAAGCCTATAGGTCCTCATTTTAGACCAAGGTCAACATTAGATCAAAAATAAAAAATACAAATATGATATTCAACCTCAATGTAGATGAAGATAGTGTCACCAATCATTGTAGAGTACCTAAGTGATTAGACAATCAAGATAAGGGTTAACTAAGCTAAGAAGCTTAAGACACTCCTACAAGTAGGGTCTATAATGAATAAGGAAAATTAAAAGAGTGAATTTATTTGTATCTTGAGAGAGGGATAATATTAATGTGTTGAACTAATAACAAGCTATATTATCTTCAATACCAATAGAAATATGAGATAAATCAAGTTGACTATCATATGCTCATAAATCTCAAGAGAACACCACCTACATCTAAGATTCAATGGGTAAGGATAGAGAGTGAATGGATTTTTAGAGTTTTAGGTTTTTTGAGATAGTTGAATCAAGTTTAAAGCATAAAAGTACTAATTTAAAACCATGATCAACCCAACATCTAGATTTAAGACAATAGAGACAAGTCAAACCTATATCTTATCTATTGTATACAACCCTCATCCTCCATAGGATAGCTCAACCTAAATGATGAAGTAAACTTAGTGATACAAGAGATAGGAGGTCCTCTATGTATGCATTTAAAATTTTTAAAATGGGAAATGTTATCTTAACTTCTCTAAACAAACAAATGAAACCTTATAGTGGCATCTCATGATGAAGACCTAGAAAGCCTAGATGAACTTAAGGGTTTATTTCACACATTAAAAACCTAAAAACAACATATCAAAACTTAGAGGAGATTGATTTATTGATATATTTAATGTTTAATTGGTGTTTGGCACATTAAAAACTCTTATTGAGTTCACTAAGCTTGCAAGGTCAAATATCCAAAGGAATTTCTAAAACCCTGTAGTTACTACATATAGCTATTTATGAGAGAGATTGATGGTTTGATACATTCATAGGCATGATTACACTTTATGAATTTAATATAGTGTGGTTATAAGTGGACCAATATATGTATGCTCACCTCAAATTCATATAGGTGATAGGTATACTCATTATTTTGTCTCATACCTTGCTCACTCCATTGGCAAGGGGTATGTTTGAACCCAAAACATAGGATAAAAATTTCTAACCCCATGGAGATACCTAAAGATAATAATAAAACATATGTTAGGTCTCAATACATTTTTAGGTTATAAAAAACCTCAATTTTCAATCCAAATGCCCTTGAGGGCTAGTGACGAGGTGACATGCCTTAAACCCCAAGTCCCCTAACTAGTGCACCAAAAGCATATAATAAGGCAATAATAATTTTAAAATCATGTATAATCATGATTAATATTTTTTTATGTTCTTTAATATCTTTTAGTAATGGGATTTAGTTTTGATGTTATTTTTATGCAATTTCACTTTCACATTCAAAGAGAGAAAATGAGAAACTAAAAAAATGGTCAAGGCTTGTATGTACCTGGATATAGTCTGCGCACCATAATCCAGATGTTGTGAGAACTCCTCTTTTGCTGTGGAGGAATGACACCTAAAAGAGATAGACACTAAAAACACAAAGAATGTTAGTTGATAAGAGGGTGGATTGCCAAGCAAAATCTTCATCCTAGAAGCGCTAAGGCTTCTTGGAGGATGAGAATACACTGTTTAAGACAGAATATGATAGAGAAAAAAAAGAGAAATAATGAAAGATGTGAAAAGAAAGAACTAAAAACAAATGCGTACCTGATAAGCTGCAATCTGCTAAACATAGTCGCCAACATCGGTGATATTACCGGCGTCGGTCAAGGTGGTCGCCGATGATGGTTAGACTACCGACGTCGATAGGGGAAGTGGATGAGGTCAGTCAGGGCAATTGGCCAGTGACGGGTTACAGGTTTAGTTTCTGGTCCGCATAATGGATTTGGTCTCATCTGAGGGTCTGAGGGTCTATGAGGGATTCAGAGGGATGTTTAGGGTCTAAGGGACTAAGAATCTTGTCAGGAAAAGTAGTGAGAAATAGGAAAAAGGCCTTTCAGCCTTTCCATAAATCAATTTAATCAGGTTGGTTAGATGGGTCTTAAGATGGTCTGTAGGTCTCTGATAACTTATGCTGGGTTGATTGGACAGAGGATGTTGCCTAAAAAGAGACTAAGGGAGTGTCAGAGGCAAAGAAAAAGGAATAATGGGTGAGAGAAGGCTTTTCAGCCTCTTCGAGGAGAATAGGGAAGGTTGGGTCAAGGATGCTTGGAATAGATAGAAGACAGAATACTAATATATTTGAAATGATATTAGAATGAAAAAAGTACCAATACTTAGCTATGATATGAATTGGCAAAGGTGCAGAAGCTGTGTTTCAGTTGTCACTGGTGATGGAGATATCATGCAGTCCCTGTGCAAAATGTCTGATGCAAGACCTCAGTGCCTAGAAAGTGCTGCCAAGAATGTTGATCCCTACAAGAACACCAAAAAGCCCAGAACACTGAAAAGCAAAAGCATGAGAACTTTATTTCACCGGAAGAGGATTCAAGAGTTGTGATTAGCTTCAGAGATTAGCTAATTTCTGATTGGGATCGTCAAAGGGTCAGAAAATTTGGTTAAGTATAATCGACGTCAGTGATTCCGTCGGTGTCGGCCGACATTTGATTGACGTCGTCGGGTTTAGAACGGGCAAAAAGAGCCACCAAGCCCATTTTTCATCCGCCAAGTGCACTATCCATTGGAGAATGTCAAAGGTTGGGCTAAATATGCACAAGAGTTGGTTAGGCGGTTAGAGAGAAGTAAGAATAGGTTTTGGGTGAGTCATAAGATGGGAATTAGTCCAAGGCGAGGTGTCCTAGGTGAGGTGTCAAGGGTGATGTGTCCAAGGAGGGGGGTTAATTCAAAATAAGTTTATTATTTTAAATTAGTAATTGCATGTTTTAGGAATGGGTTAGGAATGGACCAAGGGGGAAGGTGACCAAGGGTTAGACACTATTTAGGTGTCTACATTTGCCCCTTTTTGTCTTGTTGGTTGCTCTAAATGAACTGTAAGACAAAAATAGGAGTCGGTTGCCCTAGGTATGGGATAAGGTTGATTTTGTCTTGTTGGTTGTTCAAGTGAACTGTAAGACAAAAATAGGCGAGGGTTAGTTTCCCTGATTATAGATGAGGTATCCCCCCTCAAAGCAGTAGATGAGAGATGGGAACCTAAAATCAGGTGCTGATTTGATAGAGAGTGGATTGAAAGGGTGAAGATAGAGTGAGAACGCTGCAAAAGTTGTGATTGCACGTACACCACTTCATGAGGATGGTCAGGTCAAATTATCACAAGTCAAGGGTCAAAGAGTGCCAAAATTGAAATAACTGGGCCCTAGCATTTAGTCATCTACTGATTGGGTTATTCAATCTAAGCTAAAGCTCCAATGGTCGTCATGTTCTAGGTATCCCAGGCTTAGGAAGTGCTCTCAAAAACATGAAAAAGTCACAAGTAGTGCGGATCAACTGGCTTGCGATCCTATACTTGTGAAGGTCAAAAGTGTGCACATAATTTTGCTAACCAATCATGAGGTAGCATACATGCAAAAATAACCAAGGCAAAATCACTTTGGAAGTAGTCACGATTAGAGGAGATGGTCACGATCTCCAAGGTTTGGTGGTCGATGGATGGAGGCAAAAGTGATCTCAAGTGGGCCCCAGGGGGCCAAAACGATGTGGTCTGGAGGACTAACTGATTGGGGGCATGATTTTGGGACAATAAAGAAAAAAGGAGGTTAGAACGACGCTGATGTCAGTGACAAAAACTGACGTCAGTATCCAAAAATGGCCGACGTCGGCAGAGTTTAGCCAACGTCGGCAGAGTAAGGCACGCCGATGCCGACGTCGGTGGCCTGCCAAATCTGACAAAACTGGATTGGTGGCCCACCAAAAGTCATTTGTGATTATTTGACTGAGAGAAAAAAGTTACTCTAGATTTTGAGGAGTGAAAGTGACTCATAGTGAGTGAATTAGCAGTGTGAGGTGGCAGAGTGAGATTGGTGGAGAGAGGGAGGAGAGTGGAGTTGGATTGGAGGTTGAAGAATCAACGGTGGGTTAGCAAAAGTTAAGGGTAAAAGCGATGGCAGAGGGTAGTAGAGGACCCATGGGAGGTCCACCACTAGTGGCACCCATCGTGCCACCACGTCAACGACGCCAAGACGAGGTAAGAGGGTTTCTAAGCCCCATTTGGTGAGATTTCCATTTTGATTTGTTTTTTGAAAATGTTGTTTATATGGGCATAAAATGAGGGGGGAGGGTAGCTAGGAGGGTGGGAAAGTGATGTAGGAGAGGTTAGGAGTCTTTAAGAGGGTTTTGGGGGGTGTAGGGGGGATAAAAGGGGAAGCCCTAATTTTTAGGGCTTGCTCCATTTGGCCCTAGGGCTGAACCAGTCACCGACATCAACGATTCCACCAGCGTCAGCCAACCAGCAACCGACGTCAGTCACTAACTTTCTGACGTCGGTCACTAAGTGACTGGTGTCAATTAGGTGAGTGCCATTGCCGACATGCTAACCAATGTCAGTTGGCTGCTTGGTCAAAAGAGGAATGAAAAATGTTTAAGTGGAGGGGTCGAAGCTATGCCAAGGGCTTTGCAAGTGTTGGGTTATGTATAGATAGTGAAATAGGGAAAGCTTTTAACATGAGATTGACATGGGTGGATGTAGGCGAGACTGAATTTGATGTTGCGGGATCACCTCCTGACATTGATGATGTGGATGCGTAGAGGGGTGACAGTCAAGGAGTGGGCACGGATGAGCGTAGTTAGACTTGATGGGCTATGACGCTACTGTAGAGTGGCATGGGATGTGAGTTTGATGGTGGCACTGATCAAGTAGTGGGATCATTCCACCAACACCTTTCACCTACCCATGAGAGAGATGATGGTCACAGTCGAGGATGTGTACCAAATTTTGTGGCTACCAGTACATGGAGCAAACCTATATGCGTGCTCGAGAGAGGCACATGATATTCACATGGTTATGCTATTTGGAGAGCACATCATAGAGATGAGCTACCACTTAACGAGCTTTGTGTATGAGCCTTTATACATTACAGATGAGGATGCACATCGGCTAGCGGTGGTGATGATGATAGGCATCACAGTGTATGCATTGCTGGATGCAGAGGGTGATAGGTTTCTAGTCGCTATGACTGGAGTTTTGCTTGAGATGATAGAGCAGTGGACAGTGTTTGCTTGGGCACCAGTGTTTTTGGCCCAGGTATATAGAGAGCTATGGGGTATCAGTCAGCGGTAATGATACAGCTTGTGTGTAGGCTACCTGTTACATTGCTGGGCCTATGAGCATATAGTGGTTACCCATCCTCTTGGCCTCCCAGTGGTGATTTTGGCTGGCTTTAGGGTCAGATTTAGGTGGTGGCGTGAGGTGATGGTGCAGATGCAGGTAGATGGAGTGGTCAGAGACATTGACCACTACAGAGGGGTACTAGAGGCTCTGATTCCTGTAGACATCATCTAAAGACCATACTTGGTTTATCCAGCATTTAGAGACTAGGGAGAGTAGCTAGTTGGTGTGCAGAGCCTGAGATGGGTCAGGGACAGGTGAGCCAATGAGCTTGAGAGAGTACTAGTAGAGAGAGTGTGATGCCAGTACGAGCTACTACAAGACGTACCTCCTGCATTCCCACTGTATAGATGGGATGACATTGAGGTGCCACTCCCACTACCAGAGGAGACAGAGGGCCCATATTTTGAGGAGTTGCTGGGAGGACCTGGGGTAGCTGACCTAGGTTGTACAGAGGCCTACATGGTGTGGTGGGTAGGGTAGTACACAGGTTTGTAGGTAGGGCTGCAGCTAGATCCATAGGCCATTACTAGGGAGTGGGATACAACCCACAAGGAGAGGGACACCGCATGGTAGGAGAGGGATGCAGCACAGGCCCAAGTCATAGTTTTGTAGGGATAGCTTGTACGGGTTATAGGGCAGTTGACAGAGATGACAAGTTGAGTGACAGTGTTGACAGATCAGGTCACACTGCTATAGGGATAGCTCACTGTAGCCCAAGCACATGCAGTGACAGGACAGGTTTTGAGAGGTCAGGGTTCGATGCAGCAGCCCTCACAGTAGCTAGCATTTTCACAGGGGTTAGGACAGTCGGCATCAGTGCAGCTAGGTCAGCCACAACCACAGGGGTTAGGACAGGGCATAGCAGCAGGATAGATGGGTCCACCACAAACTGTATCTCTAGTTAGATATAGTGATGTGCTGGACGAGATCACTTATTATGAGAGAGCCATCAGGGGGTTCCCTCAGATACAGCGATACTCAAAGATGAGGGTAGAGTAGAGCTGACAAGGGTCTATGTCTCGAGCGATGGCTTTTCAGTCTCACAGATGACACAGATCAGAGGGGGGAGAGGATACAACATCTTCTCGGCCACCGCCACCACCACCACAGCCACAACCTTGAGGGCAGACTTTGAGATTTATTTTTGATGTATATACTAGCCTACAAGCTGTTGATGTGAGATGTATGAGAGAGAGATAGAGACACAGATTGTGTCATTGTATAAAATATTTTGATATATATATGATGATGGTTTTGGATCATTGATGTGTTATGGATGTTGTTTAATGTTTAATGTATTGAGCATTTTTGATTATGATGATGATGCATATTTTGATATTATGTTTATGATTATAATGTTATGATGATTAAATGTGATGATGATAATGTTATGGTCAATGAATATGTTAAAGATTATGAAAATATGTGATTGGTTGTGATGTGATTGGCAGGTGATGAGAGAAGGAGATGGAAAAAAGTGATGAAGACCCCATGTCAACTGAGTGATGCCTACATAGCCCCTATTGTTAGGGCCTTAGGCCGATGTAGTTCTCCCAAGAAGGGAGGAAAAAAGATCGAAGTGGTTGATTTTGGTCATGATAAGGATATAGCATTTCCCATATGTCTGAGGGTACATGCTTGAAATGAAAAGGAAGAGATGATGCTATAGCCTTTTCCAAATGGGGTAAGCTGTAACATTGGTTAGGGTTTTTCATCCCTAGCAACTATCCATATTCGTGATGGATGTTTACTAAAAATGAATTGTAGGTTGATTTATGTTTCAGCAAGTAATGGTTTATGCTTGACATAAATTGTGTGTTAATAGTTTCCATGGAAACTAGAATGATTAGGCTATGTGAGTGGTTTGAAAAGAGGCAGATTGAATCATCTTGACAAATGATGTGGTTGAATGTGACCAAAGTGTAGGTAGAAAGTAAAAGGCATAAGTGCCCTTTTATTGATAAGGACCAAAATGATAGCATAGATAGGGGTTGTTAGAACGAAGAGCCCCATTCATGCGTTACATCATTGACCATGAGTTATGTTAGAGCGGTAATCGAATCACTTTGACATTAAAGTGAGCTTAAAGTCCCTTGAGTAGGTGATGGGATAGAAGGAGAGGGTAACCCGATTTAGAGTAGGGATAACTTTGCCCCTTTTTATAGGAGGCCCTGAGATAACTATAAGTCAAGTCCATGACCCAATTTTTTTTTTTTTTTTAAGAGCAGACTGATCAATGCGGGAAGTCCATATAAAGATGTCACTTGTTTTGTGGTCATTTGTGAAGTTGATCGATGCAGGAATCTTCTAAGAGCATTTTGTTTGTAGCAATATTTAGTCATAGCCATCCTTCGAGGGAGTGGTCTATACTTTGCTTTATAGATTTTGAATAGTTGTCCTTTGAGGGAGCAGTCTATTAGTTACAGCAATGATAGTGTAGCTGTCCTTCGAGGGAGTAGTCTAATTTTTTATTTGATTTTGTGACCTTGGATATTTTGACATCTTGATTTAGTTTTGACAGAATATTGAGTCATGGACAAGACTTATAGAAGGTCAAGGGCTCCCTTTTATTAAGACGAAGCATCCATACGTCATAAAAGGGTTGTAGAGGATTTTGTTAAGGGAAAGAGGGTGGAATGGATTAAGGATTAAAAGGACAAGGGTTGCTCAAGGGACGAGCTCAAGTTAAATGTCAAGTGAATGAGTACTCGACTAACAGTTGAATGGTCATAGATGCAAAGCATTAAGGGGCTCAGGTTCTATCGGCCTTCAAGAGAAGACAGACAATAAGTCCCTAATCCATACTTGTGCATGATGATATAAGGTCCAAGCCAATTAGGAGCAAATTTGCCTCATTTACTCCATTCCATATTGGTCACATGTTGGTTCTCTTTGAGGATGAGGTCTTCGATATTGAAATCTCATTCTCTCAGAGTTTTATTATAGGCGCGTTTGATGCGATTTTGATAGACATGGAGATGGTTGAGGGTAGCAAGATGATACTCATCGAGTAACTCAAGTTAAGCTAATTGATCTTGACAAAAGTCATTGTTAGAAAGAATGTCATGGAGTGAGATATGAAGAGATGGGATCTGTACTTCGAGAGGTAAGACAGCCTCTATTTCATACACTAGAGAGAAAGGAGTAGCACCTGTAGAGGTTCAGATGCTAGTGTGGTAGGCCCATAAAGTGAAGGGGATTTGAACGTGCCAATCCCTTTTAGTGTCGTTGACCACCTTCATGAGAATTTTAGTTAGGATTTTATTAGAAGCCTCAGCCTATCCATTTGCTTGTGGATAGTAAGGTGAAGAAAAGCTGAGTTTGATGCCAAATGAGTCGCAGAGTTTTTAGACGGTCTTATTTTTAAAGGACTTGCCATTGTCGGTGATGATTTTGTGAGGTACACCAAAACGATAGATGATGTGGGTGTTGATGAAGGTGACAATCTTGTCGACTTTTATGGAGATGAGAGGGATAGCTTCCACCCACTTAGTGAAATACTCGGTGGCAGTGATGATGGATTGATGATGAAGAGACGAATGAGGGTTAATCTCACCGATGAGATCTAAGCCCCATTGTGAAAAAGGCCAAAAATTTTGAGCGACTTGTAAGGCGTGACTAGGGAGATGAAGCAAGTTAGCATGCTACTGACACTTGATGCAACGCTGAACATAATCGCTACAGTCTTGATGAAGAGTGGGCCAATAATAACCCAGGCAAAGGATGCATTTGGCAACTGAGTTACCACTGAAGTGTCTGCCACAAATCCCGTCATGGGCTTGTTTAACAGCATGAGAGGCTTTAGTGGAGTTTAAACAGCGAAGAAGAAGACCGTCAAAACCTCTTTTATAGAGAAGGCCTTCTAGCATGGTATAGCGAGCGGTGCACTTGATGAAAGCCCGTCGTGCATTACTAGAGAGGTTGAGAGGAATGATAGAATGAGCCAAGTAGTCCTCAAGTTGTTTATACCATACATCTTGTGAACTAGAGTCTATGGCATGGACGAGATTGATGTCAGTGGAAATGTATGAAGGCAATGGCACACGATGTACCATGACATAAATTTTTGATGAGGATGATGATGAGGAAGGAATATGTGAGGTGAGGGAAGCCATGGTGTCAACAAACTTATTCGTTGATCGAGGAACAGTCTGTAATAAGTGATGGTCGAAAGATGCTAGAAGAGTGTCAACATGATGCTTATACCTTTGTAAAATTTCATTTCTACAAAGATATGAACCATTGATTTGATTGATGACAAGTTGTGAGTCACCGAAGATGTTAATGGACTTGATGTTTAAAGAAAGGGCAGTTTGAAGTCCCAAAATTAAGGCTTCATATTCGGCCATATTATTGGTACATTCAAAGTCGAGTTTGAAAGACAAGGAAATGGGTTCACCTTCATGTGGAATGAGGATGACCCCCGTACCCCCATCGAGTTGACATTTAGAGCCATCAAAGAACATCATCATTTGGTAGAATGTGCCATCAGTCGAGAGAGTGGCAATAGATTCATCGGGAAACTCGCACTGAGAAGGTTGATTGTCAGGAAGAGGGGCATCCACTAGTTGGTCAGTGATTGTTTGCCCTTTTATAGATTTTTGTTGGACAAATTCTAAGTCAAATTCAGCAAGAAGCATGAGCCAACGAGCCATACGCTAGTTTTGATATGGTTTAGAATGCATGTACTTAAGGGGATCAGTGTGGGTGACAACAAAGGTTTTGTGATTAAGAAGATAGTGATGGAGCTTGGTAGTGGCAAAGACTAATGCCAAATAGAGTTTCTCGATATGAGTATACTGAGTTTCATAGTTGACAAGTGTTCAGCTTATGTAATAGACCGCTTGCTCACGGTGTTGCTCCTCTCGATGTGCGATCATGGCACCTAACGAATGATTGGTTGTTGAGATGTAGAGGTAGAAGGGTTGGTCATCTTTTGGTGGAATAAGGATTGGTGGAGAAACCAAATAGAATTTGAGGGCTTTAAAAGCCTCTTGGCAATCTTTATCCCATTTAAAGTAGACGTCCTTCTTGAGGAGGTGATGAAAGGGTTGGCAACGGTCAGAAAGCTATGAAATGAAACGACAGATGGATTGGAGCTTTCCTTGTAGACTGTGAAGTTGCTTGAGATTAGTTGGAGGTGGCATTTCGAGGATAGCATAGATTTTGGCAGGATCTATCTTGATGCCATGAAGAGAGGCAATGAATCCTAGGAGCTTTCCAGAGAGGACCCCAAAGATGCATTTCTTGGGGTTAAGACGGACCTAGTACTGAAGAAGGTGAGAGAAGATGATTTTGAGGATAGTCAAATGGTCACGATGAAGCTTAGACTTGCCAAGCAGGTCATCTACATAGTCCTCCATAATTTTATGGAGGAGATCTTGAAAGATGTAAGTCATGTCATGCTGATATGTGGTGCCTACATTTTTCAGACCAAAAGGCATGACTCGATAGCAAAAAGTTCCCCATGGTGTAATGAAGGTGGTTTTGTGTTGATCTTTCAGTGCAATCAAGATTTGGTTATATCCTGAAAATCCATCCATGAGTGATAACATCTCATGGCTAGCTATAAGATCAACAAGTTGGTCAATGTTTGGAAGAGGAAATTCATCCTTGGGACAAGCTAGGTTAAGGTCGTGATAGTCTATGCAGATCTGGATCCCCCTAGTCATCTTGGTGACAGAAACGATGTTAAAGACCCACTGCGGATAATCGATAGGTTGGATGAAGGAGATAGAAAGAAGGTGCTGAAGCTCCTCTTTGACAAGAAGTGCAACACGAGGATGCATTTTGTGAAGCTTTTGCCTAACAGGCTTAGCCTCTAGGTTTGTGAAAATGTTATGAGTGGCAATGTTAGGGTCGATGCCAGGCATGTTAGCGTAGGTCCAGGCAAAGGCTTTGCGATTGTCTGAGAGAAATGTGGTATAGTCGATCTACTCCTGGGTGTTTAAAGACTGACCAATCTTTAAGACATGAGGAACATCAGAAGATGAAAGGTTAATATCAATGGTTGATTCATTTAACATAACCTGTGTTTCAGAGGGGAGGGAGTGCTGAATGAAAGAATCATCGACACCCATATAGGTAAGAATGGTGTCATCGTCTATGCAATGGACTGTGTTGATGGTTGCCGATTCATCGTCTATCATGCTAGGATAAATGAGAGGGAGAGACTTGGGAACCCCGTTGAGCTGATAGGTTAGGGGTTCCAAGCGGATGGTGTTTATGCAAAAAAAAACTAGGAGGGATGGAAACCACCGACTCCGTAGGTGAGGATGGAAGAATAGGCGAGTCTGGAAGAGATTGGTCGATGGTTGGTTTGGGGCAAAGGTTTGTGGAAGCCTCAGTGGGTTCTTGGAAACCCAGTCCATACCATTTCTTGGCATTATCATCATTGGGTGGTTCGATAGGCCGATGGGAGCCTTGTTCGTAGCGCCCAAAGCCAAAACCCTTCCATGCACACTTATAAAGGTAGGTATGTGCAAAGGTGGGGTTGCCAAGAAAGGAGAAATTAGATGTGAATATTTGAGGTGAGGAGGAAGGATTTGATTTAGTAGGAGCATGATCCAACCCCCCATAGATGAGTTTGGTTTGAAGGCTAGGAGGACCATAAGGAATGACCATTCCAATCCGACAGTCATAGCTTGGGTTTTGATGAAGCTATCCATACTCTTGAGGAGTCTGGAACATGTCTAGAGTAAGTAGGCGATATTCCCCCAGTGAAAGTATTTAGAAGATATCATCCATTGGGTCCTTGGTTGTTAATTGAGAAGATGATGTGGTGGCAACTACTGTTTGTGTACTAGTTAACACTTTCATGGATGGAGATGATGTTTGGGTTGATGCCTTGAGAGGGATAAGAATGTCGTTGGGTCGATAGGTTGTGTTACAAGTCTTAAAAGGGGATGGGTCAGTAGGAATGACATGGACTTGTTTGTCATGTTCAAATTTGACACAATGGTGAAGTGTTGAAGGGAGGCAAGCTATGGCGCGGATCCAGGGTTGCCCTAATAGCATGTTATAGTGGAATTCTCCCTCAATGATGTAGAAGAGCTCTGGGATTACGTGTGGACCAATGCAGATATGGACGACAACAGTGCCTATAGTGTTAGTGGTGGTGTCATTAAAGGATCTAAGGATTGCATCGGTTTTTGATACGCAATTATTGGGAAGAGCCAATTGATCAAAGGCATGGGTGGAAATGATATTAATGCTGGCACCCCCATCAATCATAACTCGTTTAATACGGGTTCGATCAACGTAGGCTTTGATGAAAAGGGTAGCATCCTGATCTTCCAAGGTAGAGGTAGGAATTTCAGAATCACTGAAAGTGATAGAGGCGATAGGGGATAAATAATGGACTAGGGTAGCTAGTGGGTGAGGGTCTTCAGGTTGGACTTCCGCTGCCTATAGGGCTTTGATTACAGCCTGGCAATGCTGGGGGGAGCTTTGGATAAGGTCATATAGGGTCATCTTCATAGGCGTTTGGTGAAGTTATTTTATCATAGAGTCTTTGATTGCCTCTGAAGAAGGGGGTTGAGATGCACCTAAGATGGAAATCTTGGGTTTCGGTGGTTGAGGTGCCTAGACAAAATGATAGGTCCAAGGAATAGTAGCTTTTTCTTTCGCCTTGTCCTTTTGTGACCTAGTGGTTATATGGATAGCATTGATTTCAAAGATAGGAGGTGAAGAAGGGGTCATGGCCTGTTGGTGAGACGTTGATGTGGTTGAAGAGGTTGGATGGGAAGGTGTCGAGGGTCGATCAAGAGTGTCCTCAAGGAGAAGAGTGTCTTTCTCCATATAGCGGCGAACGACTGCCTTGATGGCACAACAAGTCTCGGTATCGTGTCCTAGCATACGATGGTATAAGCAAATCTTCGTATCATCGAACCAAGAAGGTTTTGACCCGAGGGGTTGGAATGGCTTGATAGAAGGAAGGGTAATTCTAGAAGTCTGCAAAAGTTGGCATAATATCAAAGCATATGAACCTACTAAGGGTCTGTGCTTGTTGATGCATGACGCACTAGTGACTTTTGCTTGGGGGATGTTGAAGAAGGTTTTCGTACCACCTTTTGGGTTGGTGGTGTGGTGACAGGCGGAGATGGTACTTTCTTCGTGAGAGGTACCGCCTTCTTAGGAGAGGGTAGGTTGGAAGTAGGTAAAGGAAGCAAAAGAGGTAATTTGTTTTGGTTAAGGGTCAGAGTAGGAAGCACGCCGATTAGGGTAGAAGGGTGAGGGCCTAAAATGGAGGGCAAAGTTGATAGTGGAGGAGGGGTTCACTTTTGCAGTCTGGCAGTCTTCTTCGACTTGGTTGGAAGACTACTATTGGTTGAGGTCTGGTCTAAGTCCACCTTCACTTGCTTGTGAGTGAGGGTAGAGACAGGGCAAATGCCGAGTGACTTGATCAGTTTAGATGGGGTAGATGTAGTTTTAAAAGCGAGAGGCTGGTCTTTGTTGAGACTCTTGGGAGATTCTACCTTAGGAGGATTGGCAGCATGAGACGAGAGGGCACGGAGATGTTGAAGATCTTTAAGATGCTCCCACAATCCCTGATGCTCCACTTTCCTTGAAGGGAGAAGTTCTAATTTCTCCACTAGTCAAGAAAATGGTTGAGAAGATGTTGAATGAGGTTGGGATCCTTGAGAAGATGTGTTAGGTGTGGTAGTAGTCTCGGACCCAAGGTGTGTGGGAGTTATAACCGGATTGTCGTTGGTCGAAGATAATGGAGAGTCAAGTTATTCTCTTGGTGGAGAAAGAATTGAAAAAAGTGACTCCTCAAGTGGGTAAAGGGCAGGGATTATGGTACCCTCCACATGCGATCGAGGAGTAGGTAAGGTCAGGTCCTCCATAGGCAGAAGAAAGGAGGATGGTGAGACCGGTGATGCCAGTAGGGTTGAGGCGTCTTCCAAGATGAGAGAAGTTGAAGGAGAATTAACTAGGGAAAGAGGCTCGTCCACACGTGATGGACTGATAGATGGGCTAACCTCTTGAGGTTGGTCAGGGATGAAAGGCGAGACCGTATTGACTGTTTGAATGTCATGTTCATTAGTGTTGTCAATCAAGGTCTAGACATTATTTTGGGTTGGTGGATGATTGGGGAATGGTTGCTTGAAGATGTCGATGCCCTGGTTTGGAGGTGCATTGGGATTATCTAGAACAAGCTCACCCTTTTCAAGCATATCTTAGATTATGTTTTTAAAGGTTTTACAGTTTCCCATGTCATGACCTTTGACATGGTGGTAATTGTAGAAGTCATTTTCCCTATACCACGCAGGGATGGCATGTGAGGGATCAAATTATGGTGGTGGTCGAATCTAGGGGAGGTTGAGAATCCCCTGTTTAACAAGTTTTTCCAGTATAGATGCGTATGATTCTCCAAGAGGAGTATACTGTCATTTTACATATCTCTGCTAAAATTGATGGGTGGCACTCTAAGATGTGGATGGCTCAGGTTGATTGGTTGAAGAGGATGAAGGTCTAATGACTACAGCGTTAGCTGAAGCTTTAGACATAGGATTGGATGATGAAGGTTTAGAAGAAGGAGAGTCATTGGTCTTAGAGTTGGGATTCTTGCTCCACAACTTGACTTTATTCTCCTCGATGGCACGTAATTCAAGTTTACGGGCCATCGTGAAGGCTTCGTCAAAGGTGCGGAAGGTCTGAACCCATAAGGTGGAAGAAATATGTTTGGCACAAGCTCAGGAGAATAGTTCAATAAGTTTAGGTTAAGGTAAGGAAAAGGAGAGTTGATTGATGAGGCCTCTCCAGTGAGCAACGAAGTCAGCTATTGATTCATCCTCAAATTGGGGGATAGTGTAAAGGTCCGTGATCAAGACCTTCTTGGTGATGTTAATGGAGAAGTGATCAAGAAAGAGCTGGGCCAACTATGTAAATGTGAAGAGGGAATGGCTGGCAATAGAGCTGTACCAGTCAAGTGCAATGCCAGAAAGAGACATAGGGAATGTGCACAAGAGCAATGCATTGTCATGGGCAATAAGGTAATAGGCATGTCTGAATGCCCGTAAGTACTGCTATGGGTCTTCCTTGCTTTGAAAGCAAGAAAATTTGGGAAGCTCCCACTGGTTGGGATATGGTCTAATCAGAACGAAAGGATGAATGGGCTCATTACAAATTTGCTCATATGAAAGAGCATTGCGTGAGCCAGAAATGGAGGTCTCTAGGCTAGACATCTTATCCATTAGTATTTTGATGATATCTACTGACGGATTGGTGGGTGGAGTGCCCCCTAGATTATAAGGTGCTTGAAAGATATTGGGAGGGGCGTATGACATGGTTGGTTGCGTAGACGCAACATATGGGTAGCTGGTTATTGGAGTGAAAGTTGGAGCCAAGGGCACTTGTGTTATGGGGTTGGTAGGCACAAGTTGGATAGGAGCCATCAAGGATGGTTGAGGGGTAGCCACACTTATTGACGGGTAAACGGTTACTCTTGTGTTGATAGGTGCAAGAGTAGGGGGAATAGAGACTAGTAGGTTTTGGAAAGGTGTGGGATTTGGTTGAGTGTTTTGAGGTTGAGGGAGTACTGGAACCCTCATGGAGGTAGATTTAGATGGAGTGGCTACATTTTGAAGGTAAGACACGGTTGGTTTATTGGTGGAGGTGTTGACTTGATTGTCTAGTGGCTGAATTATAGGTGTTGTTGATGTGATTCTTGTCTCGACTAAGGAAGTTGGCATCCCATAGATTGGGTTGCCTAGGGAGTCTCACATTTGGCTATGTGCAAGATAGTGTTGTAAGGCTTTGACGTTAAGGTCTAAGAATTGTGCAAAATCTTGGTCCCCTTCTGGGACAATAGGAGTCTGAGGTGGGGTTGGGCGAGTAGGAGTTCTTTCAGTCTCTAAGTGGAACTCCATTATAGGACTGGTTATAGATGGTGAAGGTGGAATCAGTTGTTGACCAGCGTGGTCAAGGAGAGCCTTGGTTTGACTACGTGTCAAAACCATTCAAGGCAAGAAAGGGTTAAGTTTCAGAAAACTATGTTTTTTCAGTCTCAGAAAACCAGAATGGATGTTTAGATAGCCAGAAAGTTGGATTAAGCTTGTTATTTTTGGAAAAAAGAAAATAGACAGTGACCGACGTCAGTATAAAAACTGATGTTGGTGAAGAAGACTGCCGATGTCGGTCTTATAACTAATGTCGGTGCAAAAAATTTGTCGACGTCGATTACAGAACTGATGTTGGTTACTATGTTTTCCAGAAACTCAGAAAAAAAAGTTTTTGGAAATGAAGAAGACATTCTTATCAGCTCAAAAAAAATAGATAAAAATAGAAAATAAGATGAGAATAAGCAGATCCTAGCGTTAAATCCCTAGAAATAATTTTATTAAGATCATGTGGCTTATGCCTTAATGTGATGTTTGAGGAAGTTGGCTATTAGAAGGGTCCTAGAATAGGTAATCTAAAGATGGTTTCAAGTATGTTTAGGCACTCAAAAGTCTATGTTAGGTTTCATACATGGCCTGGTGCTAAGGAGAAACTCCCCTCACTTCATGATTCTAGTGGTTAGCTGGTTTCGCTTAGCCAAAATATACTTTCCCTATAGTTTAGACTCTGCCAGAGAATAGAGTGGGCTTTCCCCTTGGTGGTGAAATCCAAGTAGGATCACCGGGATGGGTGAGGTATCCGTTGGGTGATGAAAACCTAGTCGGGCCTTGTCTCAAGTGAGTTTGATGTTTAATTTAGTGCACGTGGTCTGGTTGTGTAACATCAAGTGATCTACGATTTATTCAATATGCAGTTTACTAATTACTAAGTGTGGACTAAGAAATGCAAGAAAGCAGGAAATGGAATGCAGTATATTTTAAAGCCCCAAATCGAAATGTTAAGTTGGAATGAAAACAAGTTTGAGAAAGGGTTAAAGAAAATGATTTTTTGACTAGTCTAGAAATGCAAGAAAAGAAAGAAAAAGTTCTTTTTATTCCTGCTTATGATGTCTTTAGAAAATAAGAAAGAGGTGAAGAGGGAGAAATCTAATGCACCTAAATGAACAAAGAGGGAATGGAACCCAAGGAATGCCCTAAGTGTCCCACCAGGCGTGCCAGAATGTTTCTATGCAGTTTCACTTTCACATTCAAAGAGAGAAAATGAGAAACTAAAGAAATGGTCAAGGCTTGTATGTACCTAGATATAGTCAGTGCACCGTAATCCAGACATTGTGAGAACTCCTCTTTTGCTATGGAGGAATGACACCTAAAAGAGATAGACACTAAAAACACGAAGAACATTAGTTGATAAGAGGGTGGATTGCCAAGCAAAATCTTGGTCCTAGAAGTGCTAAGGCTTCTTAGAGGATGACAATCCACTGTTTAAGATAGAATATGACAGAGATAGAAAAGAGAAATAATGAAAGATGTGAAAAGAAAGAACTAAAAACAAATGCATACCTGATAAGCTGTAATCTGCTAAACACAGTCGCTGACGTTGGTGATATTGCTGGCATCGATCAGGGTGGTCGCCGATGATGGTTAGACTGCCGACATCGGTAGGGGAAATGGATGAGGTCGGTCAGGGCAATTGGCCAGGGACAGGTTACAGGTCTAGTTTCTGGTTTGCATAATGGATTTGGTCTTGTCTGAGGGTCTGAAGGTCTATGAGGGATTTAGAGGGATTGTTTAGGGTCTAAGGGACTGAGAATCTTGTCAGTAAAAGGAGTGAGAAATAGGAAAAAGGCCTTTCAGCCTTTTCATAAAGCAATTTAATTAGGTTGGTTAGATGGGTCTTAAGATGGTCTGTAGGTCTTTGATAACTTATGCTGGGTTGATTAGATAGAGGATGTTGCCTAAAAAGAGACTAAGGGAGTGTCAGAGGTAAAGAAAAAGGAATAAGGGGTGAGAGAAGGCTTTTCAGCCTCTCTGGGAAGAATAGGGAAGGTTGGGTCAAGGATGCTTGGAATAGACAGAAGACAGAATAGTAATATATTTGAAATGATATTAGAATGAAAAAAGTACCAATACTTAGCTATGATATGAATTGGCAAAGGTGCAGAAGCTATGTTTCAGTTGTTGCTAGTGATGGAGATATCGTGCAGTCCCTTGCAAAATGTCTGATGCAAGACCTTAGTACCTTGAAAGTGCTGCCAAGAATGTTGATCCCTGCAAGAACACCAAGAAGCCCAGAACACTGAAAAGCAAAAGCATGAGAACTTTGTTTTGCCAGAAGAGGATTCAAGAGTCATGATTGGCTTCAGAGATTAGCCGATTTCTGATTGGGATCGTCAAAGGGTCAAAAAATTTGGTTAAGTATAACTGACGTCGGTGATTCTGCCGGCGTCAGCCGACATTTGACCGACATCAGCGGGTTTAGAATGGGCAAAAAGAGCCACCAAGCCCATTTCTCATCTGCCAAGTGCACTATCCATTGGAGAATGTCAAAGGTTGGGCTAAATATGCACAAAAGTTGGTTAGGCAGTTAGAGAGAAGTAAGAATAGGTCTTGGGTGAGTCATAGGATGGGAATTAGTCCAAGGCGAGGTGTCCTAGGCGAGGTGTCATGGGTGATGTGTCCAAGGAGGGGGGTTAATTCAAAATAAGTTTAATATTTTAAATTAGTAATTGCATGTTTTAGGAATGGGTTAGGAATGGACCAAAGGGGAAGGTGACCAAGGGTTAGACACTATTTAGGTGTCTACAGATGCCTAAAACCCAAATTAGACCTCTCTCAAGTTTAAGAGAGCTAAATCTACTACCTAAGGAGCAACTTCACATGTTCACACCATATCTCAAGATTTTCATATGAATATGAACCATTTATAATATGTGGGGGGTCAGTTAATAAGGTTATATGTGTGTAATGAGGCTAATTGGTGTATATTGTTTTATAAATGATCGTTATGACCCCAAACAGGTCTTAAACCCTCCTAAAACCCTGATAGTGACTAAGAAGAAAAAATGAACCTCTAAAGCATATTTAATAACATATTTTTCTCATGAAAAATATTTTGTGTTATTTATGACTCCAAGGAGGTTCTACGCATGTATTTTTACATACTTTAAGTTTTGGAAACTGCAATAAATGCCCTATTTTACATGTTTTTTGGTATTTTGTAGGGGTTATAAGAAAGGGAGAAATTCCAAATATTTGGATAAGGTTATTTGGGATTTTTATTAACTATTAAACCCAAAAAATATCATATTATATTCTATATGTGTTTAAATAAGGCTCATTTTCCAAGGCAATCTTAAATAGGCCTAAAATGAGATTGGGTGGTAGGGCCATTTCATGGTTCTCACACTTCCATAGGGTCTCAAGACCTCAACATTGACATAGATGTTATTAATAATTTATGTAAATTTAATAAAATTATTTTAGGTTATTTCACATGTGTGGGAAAAGTCTAGAGTAGGAAAATAAGGTTCTAGACAAGGATGCCTAATTGAGACCTAATTGAATATAGAGAAAGGCATAAAAATAGATTTACACATAGATTTAGGATATGAAATTTGACATGGAGATGTAACACCATACTTATTCCTATAATATTCCTTAAATTTTTAAATATCATCCATAAATTCTCCTACATATATATTTTTAGGGCTATAAAGAAAATATGCCTAATGAGGACTTAAGAAGCAAAATGGAGTCTTGGGAGTTGTTTCAAGAACTAAAATGGTTTATTTCAGGTCTTAAAATATATTTGAGGTCCATCCATGTAAAAATATTAACTTTAATAATATGAACTTGAGTTTTGATCCACTTGGACCAAGCTAGGAGTGGGAAATGAAGAGTTTCAGGACACCTATGCACATGAATGATGAAATGTTAGATTAGAGGAGTTTATTAAGGTATGATAGGTGTCTAATGATATGATATACAGAAATTATTGGTGAATTTATGAATTATAATCCCATTTATCACTCTTATTATGTGATGAAGGGTAATTTTGAAGAAGCTAATCAAGGTGTCAAGCCAAGTTCTAACTCCTACATCACATAGAGGGTTAAAACATCTTATAGAGTGAGACACATAGATTTGGAAGTTTGTTTATGACTATTATATAATCCTTTTTCTTTTTTTAAATCATATAGACACTTGTTAATCTTATCCTACTATACCTCTCTCCCTCTCTCTTCACAATTCTTTATAAAAGCAACCACTTTTGGCTTTGTAAATAATCCACATCTAGTATGGAAAAGCCCTAATAATTTGAGTACTATTTATGAATTTTAATAAAATATTTCAAGTTATTTTTAATTTCTCAACTTCTTGTCTATGTGTGTGAAGTAGTGCATAGTTAAATGATAATTTATAATCATCTATCCTTGTGTTCGCCTTACTCTTTCATGTTTTATGCAAGTAGTTTGGTCTCTAACAAGTCACATGAAGTGTATTTAGTGTTATTATATGTATTTAATTTTAAGGGAGAGTACTAATGTCTTTAATCAGACCTCTTATTCATCCACCTTGAGAAATGCATTGCATCTTACTCCATGTTCAAATACTTATGCTAAATAAATATTAGATGTTGAGGTCATTTTTGTGAATCACATTTCATATTGCAAGTTCATGGTAGTCTTTATGATTTAAACTTGGTTTTTCACCTCATTAGGATAGGTTTATTGTGTTCACCTTACTCTCTCATGTTTTATGCAAGTAGTTTGGTCTCTAACATGTCACATGAACTGTATTTAGTGTTATTGTATGTATTTAATTTTAAGGGAGAGTAATAATGTCTTTAATTAGACCTCTTATTCATCCACCTTGAGAAATTCATTGCATCTTACTCCATGTTCAAATACTTATGCTAAATAAATATTAGATGTTGAGATCATTTTTGTGAATCACCTTTCATATTGCAAGTTCATGGTAGTATTTATGAGTTAAATTTGGTTTTTCACCTCATTAGGATAGGTTTATTTCATGTTTCTCTATCCCTTTTCATCCCAATAAGTTAGTAGTATAGGTGATGAGATTAAATAGATATATCAAGGGAGCTAGCCTTTCAATCTAGAGGTTTACCCCACTATAGATAGCCCATAGGTATAAGTTTAATCCCATTAGTTTAATCAATTGGATTAGGCTTGAACTACATCTCCAAGGGTGAAAAATTTAGTGACAATAAATGCAATTTATATATAACTTAAAATGAAATCATTCTTGTGCTTCTATCGAGTGAGTCATTATAGGCAAATTTACTCATGGAAAGACTAAATCCCACTTTTTAGGACCATATCTTGTTAGAAACCTCAAAAATTACCCAAACTTATATTAACCACCTTGGTTTATCGATCAGTTTAAGGGTATTATGCTAAGATAAAGTTTAAGCTTGCTTCCAATTTCTTCCACATGGTCCTCTAGAAGTACCCCACAAATATAATGTCTCTATCTGAGCTAATAATCATTGGAATACTATATAATCTAACCACATATTTAAAAAATAAGTTATCCACATGAGTAGCATCATTAGTTATTTTGCATGGTATGGAATGGTCCATCTTTAAAAATCGATAGATTAGTACAAAAATTGATTTATGTCCTCTTTTAGTTCTTGGTAACCCCATTACAAAATCCATGTTAATTTAGTCCCAAGTAAGTGGTAAGTTATTATAATGATCTACATTAGTGATATTTCCTTTAGAAAATTGACATACTTTGTATTTTTCTATAAATTTTCTTACATTTGAGGTTAATAATAATGACTAATTAGCTAATTCAAAGTCCTATCAAGGCCAAAATCACCTTATAAACTCCCACAATATTTTTCCTTGATCAAATTCTCTCATGGAACTCCTTGGCACACAAAGCTAAATTATTTTAAACAACAAACCATCTTGTAATATATAATCCATCCAAGGCTCTCTATTCTTAGTAGTTGGTGTTTCATGTAAATTTTCACTTCAGTTATAGGAAAGAGAGAAAATAAACTCAATACGGGTATGGTTGAAAAAAAATTGGTTGTGTGTGCGATGAATCATAAGATAATGAAGAGCTCCTCTTTAGATTGGGAGGAAGACCTGTATATAATAAAAAAATAAAGCAAACTCATTCATTAGATAGATGGTTGGGTGGATTGCCTAGTGATAAATAGATCCTAGAAGTGAGATATTCTTTAGGGGATATCAATCCACACATTTTAAATAATTAAGTTCACAAAACTAGAAAGGAGATACTTGCAACAATAATAAAAAGGTACTAAAACTGAACATAAGAATGATTATTAATGAAATATACTAGAAATTATCTAATTAGTGATAAAATAATTAGTACTAGTGTTGAGGGGTTGCAATATGCTTCAAAAAATCTTAAAGAAGACTATAAATAAGAAGGGGCATAGAGAACTAGATTTTGTTGGGTATGAGTAGGTGGAATTAACTTTCTAGTTTTTACTACCAAAAGTGACCATCATCAGTCAAATAAAACTATCATCAGCCATTTAACTATCTCTAGTTAAGGCTAACCATTATTGGTCAAGTAACCATCACTAGTTACCTATCAGCGAAACTAGGAGAGGAATTGGGGTTGGTGTTGTTGATTGATGGGATTTAGAAGGTAAATTATGAGAGGTAGTAGATAAGGGCTAGGATAATCTTGAAATGGAAATATGATAAGTTGATACCAAAAATCAAATACTTGTCTTAGTAAAATTTAGTTGGGTAGATGGTTGAGATATATTTCCTATTGGTGGAATCTAGGATAATTCTAGTAGAGTAATGGTACCTAAAAGCTTGGTTGAGAGGCCACAATGAGTCATCTACAAATAATATGGTTGATGGCACTTGATAAGGTTGATGATTTTTATTGACCTACAAAATGATATTTTGGATACATAAAGCTCTTGATAACAATTACAAATGATCTTCTCCTACAACCCTCTCTCTTATAGGTAAGGCAAGTGGTGGAAGTGAAGGTGTAGCTAGGCCATCTAAATATAAATTATCCATGCAAAGGATTTCAATAATATTTAGATGAGCTATATTTATAAAGTCAAATTAGTTTTTTTAATGTGGTCTACATTCTAAAAGTATAGGTAGTATAGCCTAACCATCACCAGTCAGGGTGACCATCACCGGTCACCCTAACCATCGCTAGTTGAGAGCCTATGGAAAAGGTGGGTTAAAATGGTGAAAAGGTAAATTAAGTTAGTAAAGTGGATAACTTGACTTTGGGTTAGGTAAGTGGGTTAAGTTAGGTAGGTTTTTTAACTTTTTAGGTGTAGTCAAAAAAGGTTAAAAATAAATCCAAGACATTTCAATAACTAGGACCATGTGTGTGGTCTTTTAGTGTCTACATTCTAGCCCTTTTTGTTATGTGGCTTGTGTGAACAAGTACCCAAAAAAAATAGAGAATGTATCAAGGTCTAGTTGTCCTGAGAGTAGGAGGAGGTGTTCCCCCTCAAACCAAGATTTAGTGAGATGAGGTTGAAATGGGTACAAGTTTGATAATGGGTAGATGGTAGGTCATGAGGTAGGTGACAAAAGAATGGTTAGGAATTTGAGATGCAAACTTGTGTACAAAATGCAACAAAAAGTTATGATAGCCAAGATAGTAAAAAGTATAAAATTTCCAATGTTGGTATAAATAAAGGTCAGTGTTAAGTAGGATAAGTGATAAGTGAACCACATAATTACTTGTAGGTGTGGTGGTTGGGAATAATCATAAACACAAGTATCCTAAGATATTTATGTGCTTACAATGGTTATCTAAGGCATGAAGTGTTCTTGAGGAAAACACAAATGGGTTAAGTGTCATGGGTATTCAAGGAATGAAGTGCTCCTAATGAGACACAAGTAGGTTGGTATGCATGAGGTGTCACAAAACGTAAAAGGTCAACATGGAAATGTTATCACTAAGGTCAAAAGGATCAAGCACAAAGTGTCAAAAACTTTCCCACTAGATGGGGTAAAATATACAAATGATGAGGTGATGAGTTGGATAGGTTGGTATGAGTGGCCAAGTTAACTCTATATACATGAGGTATGTGGACATTACCTACATAGTTTTATGGACATAATATCCAACAAAAATGTTAGGCAAAATGTAGTTATTCTAGTCTGAGTAGATAAAATATTTAACACCTAGGTGAGATGCAATAAAAGTTTAGAAAGGGGAATGGGGACCCTAACTAGTGATGTTTAGGGGATGCCCCAAGGGTTGATCAACATCAATTATCCTGACTAGGATAGTGAGGGTAAAACCCTAAAAAACTAGAAGGTAAAAAGTGAAAAGGTGCATTATTTTTTCACATTCAACTTTTGCATTTGTGTTCTAGGTGAATAGTTCATTTTTGGTGGTTGGTGTGTTGACATTGTTGAGGTGGAAGCTTAGAATTGGTTGGCTTGCCCAAGCAAGGATTGAGTTGATAGAGGGTGGTTGAAGATGTAATAGAGTAGTGATATGAGGATTATGGCCATGCCAATGATCATGGAATGAGGTATAGGTTGTTTTGAATTAATATTTAGGATTTACTTTGAAAATAGTTAAGGGATTTAGCTATTTAGGCTAGCTATTTGTGAAGGCCCTATGTAGGGTTTAGGTAAAATTATGTGTAATCAAGAATTGGTGGGGGTGGTTTTATAAATTAGGTTGGGGGAGGGTTTATCTTAATAATTTTGTTGTATTTAAAGAATTTTAGGTAATTTAAGAGTGAGATAGTACTATAACAAGGATTCTTGGCTTGATTCCCTCTATGGTTTGGGTGTAGATAGTGATCGGTGATGGTTCTTCTTGATTGGCACTGGTCGACCCCAAAGAGGATAACTAGTCTCAAGGGACCAGTAGTGATTTAAGGAACCATTGACAGTTGAAGGATCAATTAAAAAGGGGTGGGTTTTGATTCCAAAGGTGTTTATTGAAAAGAGTTTAGGATTAGATAGCAATCATTTAAGGAACCATTGATAGTTAAAGGACTAGTTAAAAAGGGGTGGGTTTTGATTCTAAAGGTGTTTGCTAAAAAGAGTTTAAGATTGGATATTATAGTTGATGAGGGTAGAGTTTATAGGATAGTTATTTAGTGAGGTGAGCATTAGCTTAACTAATAAGTGTTGGGGAGATAGGGGATAAAATAGGTGTGGTTTTGATAAAAGGATGTAATGGGGTAAATTGGAATAGGCTAAGGAAGGAATGAGTTAGTACTCAATTTTAAGTGGAAAACAAAGTATGCATGTTTGTTTTATGTTGCATTTTTAGGCTCGTGAGTAGATTAACTTGAGGGACCAAGTTCCCATACTATTTATAGAGATGCAAGATGCCATGATTGTTGATGAGTGGTGGCATATGGAGTTAGTTGGATTAGGTATGATAAGCCATTATCAACACTTGCTTTGAGATCATAAGATGATCATCATTCTCATCAAGAGATGGGACCCTATGAATAATACCTTTTTGCTACTAACTACAGAGATCACCATCCTCCTAGAAGATGTGAATAGGATCACTCATTTGTTCATTTAAGGAGATGCAGTCTATTAGATATTGAGCGATGAGATAGACTACTACATAGAGATGATATATGGTGAGGATCATCTTCATACATGGTTTCATGTAGGTGGATTTAGTTATGGTCCATTATACTAGATGGATCCTAAGGATAGATGCTTAATGATGATGATGATGGTCCTAATAAGTTTCATGTTTCTTGATTCAGTTAGGGGTGGTTTCCACATGGTTTACTTAGTGTTTTAGTCGAGATGTTACTAGGTAAGACCACATTTAGATGGCCCTAGTTTCACTAGTGTGGATATACTAAGAGCTCTGGGGATTCTAAGCACATAAACAATATGAGATTAGTGTTAGATTCATTCTATACTATTGGGAATTCAAGCACATTCAGGTGTTAAGACCATTGGGGATATCAGTAGAGGGTTATTTACTAACCAATTATATAGTGGGCTTCCTACATTAGAGGAGAAGTGGAGCTATAAAGGGTTAGGTAGAGGAGCCATAAATATTGAGTGGTGTTGAGACACACTAAAAGGTTTGGTAGTTAGAGATGTGATATGGAGACCATACATTGGTGACCTCAATGGTGGGGGCTCAGGTATTGCACCCTTGATCTTTAAATCTAGTGATGGATATATGGATATTAGGAGGGTGAGGATGAGATCCTTCCATTTAATCATGTGTAGAGATAGTTTGGGTGGGTTCAAGGGATCCCTCCTAATTTTCCCTGATATAAAAGAAAGGAGGTGGAGTATATGTTTCCTATGCCACAGTCATGGGATGTCATACTAGATTATGAGTAGATATTGGTGAGATATCTCATTGATGACATATATATTAATAATGGATATATAGCCTAGTATGTGGGTATATATTCTACAACAAACTTTAGATGGGGTGATGGGGGATAGAAGACCATGAACATAGATCTAGTGAGGGCATAGGCATAGGGGGATGGTCAAGCAAAAGCAACACTCACCATAGCACAAGCCCAAGTCACTAAATTATAGAGGTAGGTGGCCACACTATAGGGTCAAGTGGATTTTTAATGAAGGTAGGATCAGGCATTGATGACTAGTTTTTTTTGTTAGGCATAGTATTTAGCCATGATTCAGGAGTTGAGATATTATGAAGCCATAGTTCTAACTCAGTGCTTAGTAAATCTAAGATGGTAGGATTACAAGGTTAGATTAGTAGGTGGTCCAACTCTCATGACTCTAAGATAGTGGGCTTTGGTAGTGGGTCCCCAGGTAGGTATCCTAAGAGGACCACCACCAGATGGGGCTATAGATTCAGGTATAGGTGGGGTGAGTATAAGTCATGTGAGTGTAGTTGGAGGTTCCCCATGATCATTTATGGGCATGTTTTGACATATTGTTAGTGATAGGTGTACACCATTTTGATACTAGCCTAATAGTCGATGCAATGAGATGTATACATTTGGAGAGAGAGCCCATACATTGTTATATGTAATATTTTATGATGACATGATGTACATATGATGTTTATGGATGATGATGTTATATATTATGTTCATAATTATTATTGATGTTTGTTTATGGTTCATGGTGTTCATATTTATGATTGATGCTTTATGAAATGTTTGACTTTGGTAGATTAGGCATGTGATGTTAGAAAGATAGCTATGATGCCCTAATTTCATTCATGGATGTGAAAGTATGTGTTATTAATGGATGCATTTAATGTGATAATGTAATATCTTTGTTTATGATAATGTTTGTGTGCTTGGCATGAGTTGATGTTTATAATATGAATTATGCTAATGCCATGGTAAATGGATTAAGTGATAAATGGTATATGGATTGATGTCTTGATCATTGGTTTGATTTATGCTTATAATGGTGTAATGGTATGATTATATGATCATATGATGTCATGATTTTAAATGGATAGTATGATGTTGAGAATATGTTATTATATGTTTTCCTTATATTTTTCTCATAGATAGCTAGATGATGTTGCTTGTAGACATAGTTGATGATGTTCACACTTTTCGTTTGATAGTTTTTTATGGTTATGGAGATAAAATGTGAATATGGTTAAAGAAAATAATACATGAAGTAATTAAATAACAATATAATAAAAATGAATATAATGACTTTTCATTGGCAAGGACTAAAATAAAACCCAAATTTGGATTGTCTTAGTGAAAATAATCCTTTCAAATAGTTTTTATTAACATGCTTATGTTGATAAATAGGTATCTTAATCACATTGTGTCAAGTAAGCTCATAGTCCCATGCATATGATATGTGGAGTGATAATGGGTGATATTCGAACCTTTAGTGAGACTAGTGTTCCCCTTTTATAGGCTTCCAAAGAGGTAGTATAAATAAGTCTATGCTCATATATAAAGTGTATACTGATTGATGTTGGAAGTCTACTAAGGAGGGCTAATTATGGCCTTCCAATATTATTGCATTTATGGGATCTAATTATGGCTTTCTTATTACTTTTGATTTTTCTTAGGGATCTTTGCTAATTTGAATCTACTTTAATTTTACAGAAGTTGATCAATGTGAGAAGCTTTAAAGAAATTACTAACTTTGACAAATGCTTTATCATCCATCCTTCAAAGGAGTGGTTTGATTTTATATACTTAGTTAAAATGATTTTGATAGTTGTCCTTCAAGGGAGTAGTCCACCTTATATTTTACAATTTTGGATAACTTTTAAGTAGCTCTCCTTCAAGGGAATAGTCTATGAATTCTATGAGTGACCCATGATTTATTTTTGACTTTTGATGATTCTTTTTATTGACATAGACTTGTTTATACATGCTCAAGGGATTACCTTTATGAAGGCAATACTAAGTTGACACAAAGGTTAAGTAGGTAAAAAATGGGTATAGATGATAATGACCATAGGAACTGATCTCAAAGAGATGAGAAGTACTATGAGAATCATGTCATGGATAGAGCCATGGTGCTCATAGTTTAAGATTAGGCTATGATTTTGATGGATAATTACATGATTAAATTGTAGTTAGTTTCCCCTAAGAAGAGGGAAATGAATGAGGTTGTAAGGTATGAGCTTAATTTAGGCAAATGATGATTGTCACCCTTATTTAACAATAGAAAGGATGAAAATGTGAATAATTGAGAGGCTCAAGTTCTAGATTATCCTTGAGAGAGGATAAATGATAAGCCCCTGGTCCATACTTATGGGTTATGATGTAGGTTCCAAGCTAATTGAAAGAAAATTTGCCCCTTTTTCTTTTCTCCATATAAATTACATATTGATTTTCCTTGAGAATAAGATCTCCAATATTGAATTCTTAGACCTTCAAGTATTTGTTATAGGTGCATTTGATTTATTCTTGATAAACACAGAGATGGGAAAGAGTAGCCAAATTACACTCATCAAGTAGATCAAGTTGAGCTAAATGTTCTTGATGATAACCATTTTATGAAATAAGGTCATACAAATATATGTAAAGATAAGGCATTTTAACTTCAAGAAGTAATACAACCTCATCTCCAAACATAAGAAAAAAAGGTGTAGCACCCATAGGGGTTCAAATTTTAGTATGATATGCCCATAAGGTAAAAAGGATGTTCAAGTGTCAATCTTAACCTAAGTCATTGACCATTTTGGTAAACATGTTGTTAAGGGTTTTGTTAGAGGCTTATACTTGTCCATTTGCTTGTGGGTGATAAGGTGATGAAGAGCTAAGTTTAATACCAAATACATCATAAAGTCCCTAGATGATGCCATTATTAGTGTGATCTTATGGGGAACACCAAAATAACAAATGATATGATGGGTAATAAATTCAATAATATTTTTAGCTTTTGTCCAGACAAGAGGATTAGCCTCCACCTATTTGGTAAAATATTTAGTCACAATAATGATATAATGATGTCATTGTGAAGAGTGGGTGTTGATTTCATTGATAAGGTACAAACCCCATTATGAAAAAGGCTAAAATTCCATGGAATTATGAAGACTATTGATAGGTTCATAGTGTAAATTAGCATGTTGTTGACACTTGACATACTTTTTCACATAATTACAGTAGTCTTGGCTAAGAAAAAGATAGTAATAGCCCATGTAGAGGATGCCTTTGTCCACAAAGATTCCACTAAAGTGACCCCCATAGAAACCCTTGTGTGTCTCTTTGACAGTGTGAGAGGCTTTTAGACCATAGAGATAATGGAATAAGAGACCATCAAAACCACATTTATAAAATATGCTCCCCATAATGGTATAATGAGAGGTAATTTGAATGAATGATCGATAGACATTCCTAGAGAGGCCATATGGAACTATGCCAAGGTGGAGGTAGTCAAAGCTTTTTTGATACCAAAGGTTAGGTAGAATCTTTTTCACACTAAAGATGGTTGGAGTGTTTGATTTGGTGTAGGAAGGTCCGATGAGGTGATGGATAATGACTAAAAGTTTTGATTTTGAGGGTGTTGACAAGAACTGAGAGGAAAGAGAAACCATGTTATTAGCAAACTTTTTGGTATATCATGGGGTGGTTGGAATATGATAGTTTTCAAATGATGCCAGAAGCTATATGACTAACTATCTATATAGTTACAAAATCTCATTCTTACACTGGTAAAGGCCATTAACTTAATTGACCAAAATTTGGGAGTCACTAAAAATGTTGATCATTCTAACCCCCAAGGCTAATGTAATTTTGAGACCTATTATTAGAGCTTCGTATTTGGATATATTGTTGGTATATTTAAAGTTGAGTTTAAAAGATAAAGGAAGTGGCTCACTGACAAGGGGGATAATGATGATACTAGATCCCCCACCTTGCTCACATTTGGAACCATAAAAAAACATGGTTACATGATTGGTAAAATTTGCTTGAGATAGACTTGTGATTGACTCATCTATAAATTCAAGAGGGGGAGGTTGGGTGTCTGTTAGTGGTGTGTTAGCTAATCAGTCAGCAATGAATTTCCCTTTAATTGATTTTTTCTTGAGTAAACCAAGGTTAAACATAGCTAAAATCATGGGCCACCTATCTATATTCTAGTTTTGGTATGGTTTAGAGTGTATGTACTTGAGTGGGTTGGTATTAGTTATGACAAAAGTTTTGTGGTTGAGAAGGTAGTGGTGAATTTTTATGGCCATGAAGACTAGAGCCAAACATAGTTTCTCAATATGTTTATATTGAGTCTCATACTTGAAAAGTGTGTAGCTAATGTAATAGATGGATTAGTCTTTATATTATTCATCTTGATGGGAAAGCATTACCCCTAGGGAATGGTTAGTGGTAGAGATATAAAGTTAGAAGGGTTGATCATCCTTAGGAGGTGTGAAGATATGTGGAGATAGAAGGCACACTTTGAGTGCATCAAAGGCCTTTTGAAAATCAACATTCCACTTGAAAGAGATTTCCTTTGTCAAGAGGTGTTGGAAGTGTTTAAAATGATCAAAGAGCTAGGAAATTAGGTGACGAATGGATTAGAACTTCCCCTAAAAATTGTAGAGTTGTGTAAGTTTGGTTAGAGGTAGCATCTTGAGGATGGCTTTAATTTTAGTAGGATCAACCTCGATTCCCCAAAGGGAAACGATGAAGCCTAGAAGTTTACCTAACAAGACCCCAAAAATACATTTCTTAGGAATGAGCTAGACATGATAATGGATAAGTCACTCAAATATAATCTTGAAAATAGCTAAGTGGTCTAAACAAAGTTTGGATTCTTGAGAAGGTCATCCACATAGTCTTTGATGATTCTATGGATAAGGTCATGGAAATATAGGTCATGACATGTTGGTAGGCTACACCAATGTTATTAAGACCAAAGGGCATGACTCTATAACAAAATTTCCCCCATGGGGTAATAAAGGAATTTTTGTGCTGATCTTTAAGGGAAATCAAAATTTGTTTATTGCCCAAGAATCCATCCATGAGTGACAACATCTCATGGCCTACCATAAGATCAATAAGTTGGTCAATGCTAGGTAGAGGAAAGTCATCCTTTGGGAAGGTGAGGTTTAGGTCACAAAATTACACATAGATATGTAGTCCCCCTATTCCTTTAGTGATAGGCATGATGTTCAAAACCCACTAAGGATGAGCAATGGGTTAAATGAGGTTGATATAAAGGAGGCATTGAATCTCTTCTTTGATAAAGAGGGATATGTGAAGATGCATTCAATGGATTTTATATCTAATAGGAAGTGTGTTATGATTAGTCACAATGTTGTGGGTGAAAATGGGTAGGTCAATACTAGACATGTTGACATATGACCAGGTGAATGCAATACTATGGTCCCAGAGGAAGCTAAAGAAGTATTATAGTTCCTTAGGGGTGAGAGTTTGGTCTAGTTTGATAATGTGGGGGTTATGTAGAGTGCCTATGTCAATATATATGGTGGGTTCATTCAACATGGTTGAGGTTTCTAGAGGTAAGGATTTTTGGATGGAGGAATTAGGTGCGCCAAGGTAGGTGAGAATAGAATCATCATCCTATCACTAGATAGTGTGAATGGTAGGAGAGTCTTCTCCCACCAATTCAAGATGGACTAAATGGATGTATATAGGTGTCCCTTCCTTTTTATAAGTTAGGGGGCTAAGGGTAATCATGTTAATTAAAAAAAAAATTAGGTGGGATGATTTCCTCATCCTCACACTTTGGTGGAGGAGGTGTTGGTGAGGAAGGGGTCTCTTCTTCAAGAATGGTAGTGATAGGTTGTTTGTATTTCTTCTTATTGGGTAGAATAAATCCAAGACCATGTTTCTCATGATGCTTTGGGGTCTCAATTGATGTCAATGTGTGTGGTCCATGCTCATATCATCCTAAACTAAATCCTTTCTAGGCACACATGTGAAGGTATAGTTTAGCAAAGTATGGGTTGTTCAAATAAGAGAAGGTAGAGGTAAATGGTTGAGGTGAAGAGGGGGTGGTAGTAGTATTAAGTGGTTTGTCAATTCCATCATATATAAAGTGGGTTTAATAACTTAGAGGTCCCAAAGAAATAATGGTTGTAATGTTGGGATCGTAACCTAGTTGATGGCTGAGCTTTATGTGTTCTTGAGGAGTTTGGAAGGCATCAAGGGTAATGATATGGTATTATCCAAGGATAAGGCATTAGAAGGTAGGTTCTAAGGGATTATTAATGCGTATTTGGTCCATAATAATATATTAATTGGTTGATGCCTCAGTGGAAGGGGAAGTAATGGCTTTGGCTTCCATGGGTAAGGGCTTGGTTAAGGATGCTTGTGGTGCTTTGGATGGGGGTAGGAGGGTGTCACTAGTTTGATAGGTCATATTACATGATACAAAAGGGCTAGGGTTAGATATTATGGTAATAACTTGACCTTCATATTCAAATTTGAGACACTGATGGAGGGTGGAATGTAAACAACCCATGAAATAGATCTAACCTCTCCCTTGTAAATCATTATACAAGAATTCACCTTTAACCACATAAAAGAGTTAAGGTAGCATATGAGGTCCTACCCAAATGTGAATTATAATAGTTCCAAAGGTAGTGGTCATAGTGTGATTAAAGGATCTAAGGATAGATAAAGTTTTAAACATGACATTATTTAGTAACTTGAGTTGGTCATAGGTAAGGGAAAAGATGATGTTGACACTGGCTCCCCCATTCATCATAATCTATTTGATGCAAGTTTGGTTGATATTGGATGTAATAAAAAGAGGGGGATCTAGGTCCTTGAGATAGATAGAAGGTATATCTAATTCCTTGAAGGAAACAAGGGTGGAGAGTTAGAGAGAGCCTATGAAGGCCTCAATAGGTTGAGATTATCCTGATCTAACCTCAATATCTTACATAGCATTTAGCATGACCTAACAATGGTTAGGTGAGGTGGAAATGAGTTCATAAAGGCTCATCTTAGCTAGGGTTTAGTGAATTTGTTTAAGAATGACCCTCCTAATGGATTCACAGGGGTTAGCCTTTGAAATGCCTAAGATAGTAACTTTAGGCTTAGCTATAGACATATAGGTTTAGATTGGGTTTGGTTTAGGATGAGTTGGTGGGTATGTCCATGGAATGGACACTTTAGCCTTTAATTTATCCTTTTTTTATGATAATGTGACTACATTAATGGTATGGATAGAGGGGAAAGGTGGGATATGAGATTGGGTAAGCTCTTGGTCACTCTGAAGTGAGAGTGGGGGATTAGGAATGTGTTAGTGATTGGATTTTAGGTGTATTTGTATATGGGTCAAGTGAAGTTCCTCTAATAAAAGATCATCCTCATCATAGATTTGGTGGATAATGGCTTGGAGAGCTTTACAATTCTCTATGTCATGCTTAGTTGTCCTATGATAGGATCAAATTTGATAGTCATTATACTAGGCTAGCTTCAAACTAGGAGGATTGAAAGGTATAATAGGAGGTAATTTGATATAGGAGGTCTATAATAATCTTTGAAGAATGGCCATAAAGGATTATTTTAGAGGTAAGAAAGGTTTAGGGATCATGGTTTTTGTTGGTAATATGGAAGTGTTGGTGGTAATAGGTTTGGTAAGAGATGGCTTGGGTAAGGTGGTGTTTCTAGTTAATGGTTTTGGTTAGTGTATGCTAGTAGTTAGGGTGGTTGAGTTTGATGGTCTGACTATTGGTAATCTAGGAAGGACCAGCACATCAAATAATAAGTGGGCTAGCATAACTGGTAGTGGGTGACATATGTTAAAAGCGGGTTGATTTTTAATAAAAGTAAAAGGGTGAGTCCCTAAGCTAGAGGGAAAGGTATAGGGAGGTAGAGTATTAGTCATGCATCCCTTAAATGTTTTCATCCACTTAGTTGGTGTGGGTTGAGACATAGGTATAGGCTTGGGTGAGGTTAATTCCACTTTCAAGGATGGGTGAACCGAACTCTAAAAAGGGAAGGCACCAAGAGTTTTGAAAGGTTTGGTTGGTGATGTGGTGGTTAGAGAGGTGGTTATCTTGATTAAATGAGAAGGTGAGGGGTTGGTAGAAGTTTTGATTGGTTTAAGAGTTAGTGGATAAATAATGGATTGGTTAGTTAGAGGTATGCTAGAAGGTTTAGGTTTGATGATGCAAGGGAGCCCTAGGTGTTTCCAAAAAGTTGCTTGATCCATGTTTGGTTTTGTGACCATACCTAACTTTTGAATGAGTTTAGAAAAAGGTCTATATGTTGATTTTGTGTCCTAGGTAATGGGTACCAAGGATAAAAATCTGGGTTGAAGAAGAAGATTGATAGCCTCATTTTTTTCCTCAATCAAGGGAGGTAATTTTAGGTTGGAAGGTTTCTTAATGAGGGGTGTTTGTGATAAAGTTGCTTCCGTAAGCATAATGTCTATAGTTGTGGCTTGATCTATAGTTAGGGGAGATGGTGGGTTAGGAATGGTTGTTTATTTAGGTTGGCTATCCAAAGGGGTGATTGATGATTTAAACACATGTATGAATAAAACCAAGGAAAAAGGAACCTCCTTGATTTGTGCTTCCAAAGGAAGAGAAGATGATTCCACCAATTCAACAAGTGAAGTGGGAGAGAAATAGGTAGGTTATATGATAGGCTCCCCATTGACAAGTGTGTCAAGGACCATATTGACTCTATGGGCATCATGAAAATATTCATCTTGTGTGTCCTCAAATTTGCTAAGGGCATGGTTTGTAAAAGTTTTCCTAAAGATGTCAAGAGATTTATTTTCAAGGGCATTGGGATTATCCAAAATGAGTTCCCCCTTGTCAATAAGATTCTAGATAACATTATTGAAAGTATTACATTGACTGACATCATTTCTAATTACTCGATGAAAAGCAAAAAGGTCATTCTCATTGCACCAAACAAGATTTAGATGATAAGAATCAAACTGTTGGGGGGGTTTTATGGATTGAAGCTATATAATATTAGCTTGTAGTAGCTTTTCCAACACTAAGGCATAAGATTCTCCAAGTGGAGTGAATTGTTTTTGGTTTCTTTAGTTTGGGTTCCATGAGCTATAGTTTAAGGGATTGGGAGAGTTTGGTTGATTGAAATTAGGTGGTGGGTTAGCCTTAAGGACAATTGCATTCATATTTCCCTTGTTCTTAGTCCTAGAGTTAGCTTGATTTCTTGTTTTGTAGGAAGAGGCTTCAATGGTTTTGAAGGTAGAGTTATTTTTTCATAAATTTAGTTTACCCTCATCTATGGCTTAGTTCTCCAAATTATTCTCCATGTTGAAAGCCTCATCAAAAGTTTTGAATCTTTTGACATGCAATGTAGAAAAGATATGTTTGGTGCAAGCTCAAGTGGAGAGCTCTTTAAATTTAGATTAAGGTAAGGAGAATTAAATTTGATTAATCAAGCTTCTCCAATAGGATAAAAAATCAAAAATGGACTCATCATTGAATTACCTAAAATAATATAGGTCAATGATAGAGACCTTCTTGAAAATGTTAATGGAAAAGTGATCTAAGAAGACTTGTGCTAGTTAGGTGAAAGAAAATATGGAATGCTTGGTGAGGGCACTATATCAATTGAGTGTTGGGCTGGATATAGACATGGGTAAGGTTTGAAGGAGAAGGGAATCATTGTAAGCAATCATGTAACATGCATGCCTAAAATCCCTAAGATGTTGTTAGGGGTCTTCCTTGACTTGCAATTTGGTAAATTTTGAAATCTCCCATTGAGGAAGGTAAGGTCTGATTGGGATAAAAGGATGAATAGATTCATTACAAATCTAATCATAGGATGTGATGTTATGAGCCCTATAAATGGATGACTCAAGGTTTGTCATCTATCTATGAGCATCTTTATTAATTTAGTTAGAGGTGGTGTACCAAAAGGATTGTAAGGTGGATATTATGGTTGAGATTGGGTAATGTACAGGTATTTTTTTGGAAGTTGAGAAGTTACCACATATTGGAATGTGGATGCTAGAGGTTGAGTAGGATACATGGATGATGGTGGTTGGGTAGTGGGTACATGCCCTTATGGGTTAGGGATATATCCTAGATTGGGTGTAATGGGTACCTATTGATTTATTCCCATGGATGGGGCATGGATGGTAGTTTGGTTGTTAACAAGAGGGGAGGTAATGACCTTCATACTAGTAGGTAGTGAAGCATAAGGGATAGATACCCATAAGTTGGTAAAGGGGTGTTGACCAATGGGTTAGGTTTGATAGAGGGAAGGTTTGTGGTGCTAGAGGTGGATGTTATATAAATAAGTGGAGTGTGATGGGTTGATGGTTGGGTTGTGCCAAAGGTGGAATACTCATTGTTAGGGGCATATGGTGTAAGAGTAGTAGTTGGTTAGATAGGTTAGTTTTCACCTATGGCATTAAAGGGGTTAGTAGATGAAGATACCTAGGTATTCTAAGGTTGGGTGGTGACTATGGTGATAAGAAATCCTCTCATAAGGTGGAATGACATGACATAAGGAAGATCCTAAGGTGGAGTTAGAACTGGGGCATGGTGAGGAGAGGTGTTAAGGTAGTGTTGAGGTAAACTAGATTGTTATCCAAAAAAGTGGTAAAGTCTATGTATCCTTATGGAAATACCCAAGTAAAATTAGGTATTCCTAATAGATGAGGTGAATCTTCTACCCTGGAGGCCTACTCCATAGATGAGGAGGTAGAATAGGTTGATTTAAGTGATGGGTTTTGATCTACTAGGTATCTTCACTACTAGTGAGTGAGAACCATATAATAAAGGGGGAGATAAAACAAGAACAAACTCACCACTAAAACAAGAAGAAGACAAAAAAATGATCAAGGCAATCAAGAGACACACTACAAAGTATGTTAAGCCTAGAGGTTAGTTTTAATTTCACTTTTATCTTATGCCTTAATTTATGAGAATGCGTGATAGAGGTTGGCTTGTAGATAAAGTACTATATAAGTAGTTTATGGTTGGTTTTAGGTTGTTTATGTGATTAAAATAATATATATTAGAAATAATATGTGGCTTGGTATTGGGGCCTACCCCCTCACTTCACAGTCTTGAAATGATAAGGGTGTCAGGTGCTTAGCCAATATATATTGATATCCAAAGTTTATACTCAACTAGAGAGATGAGTTGGTTCTCCCCTTGGTAATGAACTCCAATTAGTATCATTGGGAATGGGTAAGGTGACCACTAGGTGAAGAAATCTTAGTTGGGCCTTGTCTCAAATTATTTTGACGGTCTATTAATGAAAGTGGTTTGGCTAGTGTGTACAGTAAAAGTGGTGATACGATAAGATAATTGTGATTTAATTCAAAGTGAACTAATTTTAAAAGTAAGAAATGGATGTATTTTATTTTAATGCCAAAAAATATTTTAGTTTCAATTATGAGCACAGATAGAGATAAGAGTATACAAATGCAAAGAAAATGTGAGTAGAGAATCTAGGTCCTACCTAACATGTTATAATGTTTCATGTAAATTTTCAATTAAGTTATAGTAAAGAGAGAAAATAAATTTAGTATGGGTATGTTTGAAAAACCTATTTGTTTTTGCATGCACTAAATCAAAATATTGTAAAGAGATGTTCTTTGGATTGGGAGGAAGACCTATAGATAAGAAAGCACTAAAGTAAGATAATTAATCAAAGAGATAGTTTGGTGGATTTACTAGTGATAGATATATCCCATAAGAAAGAGTTTCCTTAGGGGCTATCAATCCACACATTTTAAGAAACTAAGTTCACAAAAATGGAAAAGAGATATTTGCTTCGATAATCAAAAGGTACTAATACTAAAAATAAGAATGCTTGTTAAGAAAATAGACTAGAAATGATCTAATTAGTGATAAAATAATTATTACTACTATTAATGGGTTAAGGTATGCTTCAAAAAATATGAAAGAATCCTGTGAATAGGTAGGGACACGAAAAACTAGATTTGGTTGGGTGTAGGTAGGTTGAATTAACTTGTTAGTTTTTGATGCCACAAGTGACCATCACCAGTCATCTAACCATCAATATTCAACGATAAATATTATTGGTCATCTAACCATTTATAGTTGATTTTAACCATTTCCAATTAGGTAACTATCACCAATTTCCTATCAGTGGAAATAGGAGTGGAATTGGGGTGGTGTTACTGATTGATAAGATTCATAAGGTAAGTTCTGAGAGGTAGATAAGGTCTAGGATAATATTGAAATGGAAATATGATAAGTAGATATGAAAAATCAAATAATTTTCTTATCAAAAGTTGATTGGGTGGATGGTTGAGATGGATTTCCTATTGGTAGAATCTAGGCTAATTTTAATAGAGTAATATTACCTAAAAACTTGGTTGAGAGGTGATGGTTTGTCAAATCCCAATAATATGTTTGATGGAACTTGATAATGTTTATTAAATTGAAAAAATATATTCTAGATACACAAAGCTCTTGATAAAAATTATAGATGATCTTCTCCTTGAAACCTCTTTCTCTTATAGGCAAGGCAAGAGGTGGAACTGAAGGTGTAACTAGGCCATCTAAATATAAATTATCTATATAAAGGCTCACAATAAGATTTAGATGAGTTATATTTAGAAAATCAATGCCGTGGTTTGATGTGGTCTACATACTAAAATTCCAAGTATTGTAACCTAATCATTTCTAGTTAGGGTGACCATCATCGATCACCCTAACCATCATCGATTGAAGGCCTAGGGAAGAGGTGGGTTAAAATGGTGAAAAGGTGAATTAATTTAGTCAAGTGGATAACTTGACTAAGGGTTAGGTAATTGGGTTAGGTTAGGTAGGTTTGTTCACCTTGTAGGTAAAGTCAAAAGAGTTTAAAAAGAAAGGTGTTTAAATAACTAGGACCAGGTGTGTACTTTTCTAGTGTCTACAGTTAGATGTTTACACGCATTATATGCTTCATGGAAGTCTAAATCAGTTTCATACAACTATTTTAGTGAATTTATTACCCCCCTCTCAATAATAACTTCTCTTATGAGAAAATCCATTATGATTAAAGTGTATGATACCTTGTTAGTTTGACCCTTTTGTGCTTGATGAAAAAGGTGAAGTTTTTCAAACAATCCACCCAATTCATATGTCTTTAATTGAACTGAGGATGATTAGTTGTGAACTGAGGTGCATTATTGTTTATGAATATGACAAACTCTTTTATTATTAAATAGTTCCTCCACTTCCTTAAGGATTGAACCATAACATAAAATTATAGATCATAGGGATAATACTTTTTATTTTCCTCATTTAACTTCTCACTAAAGTATTCTACAAGTCTACATTATTGAATTAGGATAGCTCTAATGGACACCCTATTTATGCCTCTATATGTACCATAAATGTCCATAATTTTCAAGAACACTTCTCATTTTAGAATTATAAGAATTTAGATCATAAGTAGCATATTGTGGCAACTTAATGTTACCTATGGTGAACTTATGGAAAAACAATATTTATCTATTCCCACAAATTTATGTTAATTAATGGTTAGGATCCATCATGGTCCAATTATCTATGAATTTTTAGTATTTATGATTATGCTTAGTTAATTATTATCAAAACTTAAGCTAAAAACTAATCTAGATAGATATTTATAATGAAATCTAAGCTGTAGTGATTTGGTTTAAAAAGGAGTAAATGGGAAAAGTAGGGAAAAAAGAAAAAGAGTGATTTCTTATATTAGAATCAAACATTTATATAAATTTTTAATTGAAATTGATTATGCATTCAAACCAATATATAGTGAAAAATAGCCTAAGTTTATATTTCACTATACACTAGGCAAACTTTGAAGGATGATGTAAAGAATCACAATTAAGAACTAGGTTTACTTTAAATATTTTCTACTATAATCAAATAACATTTACACATATAAATATAGAGCAAAATTAAGTGAATCCAATCCAAGACCTTCAATTAATCTAGCATATGCACAAATTATAAACCCTTCGATTAAAGATGGAACCCAAAATTTAAATAAAGTATTCAAATTTAAGACCTAAATCTAGAAATTGAGAGAAAAGCTATGTTAATAATTGACACATCAAATATAGATAATCTTTGTAGAATTCCTTGATTGTATTAATTGCTTTGAGTATACAATTTTTTCTCTAAATTCTCTCTATTTACAAAATGGTAATACTACCTTTTATAGGAAGGCAAGGCAATATATCGATGAGTTACAATATACAAAGTGTACAATAGATAAGGATAGTTGTCCTTCATAAAATTCTAGAATACATTTTTTTCAAAACTAGACTGACCTAGAGGCAATATGCTAATAGACTAGCATATGTCTTATAAAAGAATATTCCCTATTTCAAATATTACAATGTCTTTACAAAGAGTAATATGAATTAGTTGGTGGGCCATTATTGAAGGGTCCCCTTATTATTCTTTTAAAAATTTCATGGCCCTCTAATGTTGTTCATTGACAATCTCTAGATCCACATATGGCTTTAAGAGACAAACCTCTTCTTGATCAACTAAGTCACCCAAGTCCCTATCATCTATGGTTATAACTTGTTTGATTTTATGGGCTTATACAATATTTTATTCAGCTATGAATATCATGCCTGAAATATTTCTATTGTCACTCCCTATTTTGCCTTGGCTTTTGCCCTTTATCTCTTACATTACCAAGGTAACTCTATGTTTGTACTCTACATCATCAATAATCACCAGGGTTGTAGTCTTAGTAGGATTATCTAACATAGTGCACAAGATTTTCTCAATTCTAGTAATCAATTCAATATCTTTATCAAGAAGTATGTCCAAACTCTTTGTCCATAGACATAGATTCTAAATCTTTTCCACCACTATCCCCAATATGGCATTCATGTGAGCCAAGCTAATGGTTTTGACTTTAAGGATCTATCCCTGATAAAAATGCTAATGAGATCCCTTATCTTGGTCTCTACCTCCTACCACTACATTATTAATCCCTTAGCCACCTCACCTTGTTGGCTTAATGCATCCTTCCTTAGATTTATTGATTTCAAAGAATCAAACATATCAAAGAATGATGCTTCAAACATGTTTATTATGGCATTGGGCATTGATAAAATGGACTGTCTCTAAGTTTTCATTTTGCTTTTCCAAATTTTGAATCCTCTATTTCATGCCCCTAATGCTAGCTCTAACTTGGGTTGAGTGAGCCTCTAATAGGCTCTCAATATCTTCCTCATAGATAAGAACCTCACAAAGTTATTTCCCTCTAAATGGTGTTAAGCCTATAAAGGGTTCAACCTTTTAGAAAGTGAACTCCTTTATTCCCACCATGGATTTCCTTGTAGTTACCCTTTCTAATCTAGTTGTCTCTAGATTAAATTGCATCATGGTTGATAACTTTGTGAATTTTTGAGGTTGTGATACCTTTATCCTTGTGTTATTTTATGATCATGGAACATCCATCTTCTTGTCATCTGAGCCTAAAATAGTCACAATTCTTATTTCCTTCTATTATTACATTAAATACCTTATACATGGGTTGATTTTTTAATGTACATCATCATTGTTGGACTAGGTTAATGCCCATGAATGAGAAAAGGAAAGGATCTTTTGTAGCTTTCCATACATGAATCAATTAGTGATGATTGGTCCATGAATGGGGAACTCTTCACTAAACAATTTTATATCACTAATGGGATGAGTGAGACTCGACTTTGACCTCTTACTTGATCCAATAGGGACCAATGCCACCTCTACCTTTCTCTTTTCTTTAGGTTCTATTGGGACTATGACAAGGATTATTTCCATCTTTTTATCTTCTTACACATATCCTTCTACTTGAACTTAAGCTTCTTTATCATATGCTTCTTCTTCCTCAGATCCATATGCCTCAACAATGACCTTGAGGGCATCCTCTACTATTTCATTAGGCTTAATGGCAGTCATATCCAAGTGCTCAATTAGGGATGGTGGTCTGTCAAGAAAGGCTAAAGATGAAGGTCCCTCACCAAGTCTCTCTAATAACTTTTCCTTACCAATGCCTTGTATAATTTGTGTCTAGGGCTATGGTGTTTCCATATGGGACCACTCTTGGGGTTTCCTGGAAGGTTTAGGTAACAAATGGTACTAAAGGGGATGCATCTTCCATATGTCCCATTGATTTTCATCACTAGTTAATTTGTGCATGAGATTGATATTTGTATTGTTTAATATGGCCAACAATTCCTCAAAAAATTTGGCCTTTATATATAAGGTGTCATGAGGACCCAGATGGTGCTCATAGATTAGATTGGGTAACTTCTTTCTCTTCAAATGGTTTCCCACCACATTATTTGGATCCCACTATCAATTATAATCCAATTGAAATGTAAAAGATTCTTTATGCATGTACATGATGTCTACCTACTTCCAATCTTTTAAAATTATTCTTCCTATTGTCAAAGGAAAGGGATAGAGGAGGCCTTTCCTTTTATCTTTGAAAACTCCATGAACACCATGAAGGAGTTGAGATGAAACCTCATGTTCTACCATATTAAGAGGAACATAGATATGTAACTTGTATGAATAGGTTATAATTCCTTCAATTCTAATAATATTTTAATCTAGGTGGAAAATAGATATCTCTTATTAGCTCCACATACTTCTTGATCAAAGGGGGAATCATGGGCATGGGAATCCCTGTGATGGCCTCCACCAATGTAGGATAGATAGAGTTACATATGAATTTCATGTGGTGTCTATATTTGAAGATATACAAATTTTAATAATGTTAGAAAATGGTAGTTATGCCCTCAAGAGAATAGTTCTTGGCATTGGGGATTTTGGTGAAAGCCAACAGGGCATCTTATAGATAAGAAATCATGAATAAATTCTTGCTTGTCTTCCTCTTGATTGTAGTAAGTTGTTTTCCTAGGAAGACACTAATTATATCCCCAATTAGAGGAATGAGTTATTTCTCCATCATAAAGTAAACATAAGACACCCAAGTCTTGTTGACATATGTAGTGATAGGGGCTCCAAATATTCTATTTACTAGGGTCACGATTACCCTAATTCCATCCCTAAAATAGATAATTGGGATTCTTCCCTCAAAGTCAAGGAACACATGGTTCCCTTGGAGCAACCATGGCCTAAGCATGGTATCTAGGTCATTCTCACTGGTCCATCCTTTGATTGTTGGTAGGTCTACATGGGATTTTGAGAGCTTTTAGTATCTCTCAAAGGATAGTAGGGAAATGTAAGAAACTCTCCTAGATATTTCCTCATTGATAATATAATCATTATCAACTCTATAGTCTACAAAAATAGGAGATAGGATATGAATGCAATGAGGTACCTCTAGTCTGGTAGTAACATGGTGGATACTAGCCATTTGAACTATAACCAGGTCCTAATAATTTCTATTAATAATGAAAATTCTTTATTCCTCCTTGGTGATGGGATTCATCTCCCCTATGGTATAGAAGAGCTAGAACTAATTATTATTACCATTATTTAGGGATGTGACATCCATCTTAGTATCTTTAACAACCCTTCATCATCTATAGATAGGTAAAACTCTATCTTATCTTTCAATTGCCACCTTCAATATACCATGGATTTTCTACTTAAAAAACTTTCATAACTAAATTGTAATTGATCTTTGTGTTAACTCTTTTGCACTAAAAACACATTTAAGTTTCTTCTAAATTCACTGTAATCAATGTGAGTTTACTTAAGGTCTTTTATGCTAGTTTTAGGGATTTGAATCTTTAATGGAGGTAGGTCATTTGGAGTGTGGTTCATAGGTTCTTTAGATTTTATTTGGACTTGTGCCTTTATATGTTTGCATTCTTAAACACACAAGATCTCTTATTTTGTCAATTTCTATTTGTGTGGTGATTATGTGGCATTAGTATGGAACCTTTTGTGGAATTTTTCATAAATGGATTTTGAAGCACTACCTATTTTCATTTAAAATGCCTTTTTATTTTTCACCATTAGATTAAAAAACCTTGATTGGCTCTAGCCATTGACTGTGATCTAGGCCTTTGCTTATTATTGTTTCCCTACGTACTAAGTCTCGTGTTTGTGCTAATTGGAACCTCTACAAGCTTTACAATATCTAACACCTTTATCAGTTGTTTATATTGAATGTGCATTTTTCATGAATTGAAATCAAATGCTCTTAGATCTCCATTGAAAAGTCATTGGTTCCCTCACACCATTGGATCATCCCTTCATGATGAAGCATGAGTCATAGGATTTTTAAGTTGCACTAATTTTAATCATCATATTATTAAGGTAAGGACTTAGCTTTAAAATCTTAGACTAAGGTTTATTTCATGTTTATCAAACATGAAATAAACTTTAGGCTAAATTATTTATGCCTAAGTCTTTTGAGATTCATACAAATGGGACCATGACTAATTTTTTTAGGCCAAAGTTTCATGTTATAAAGACCTTTTTAAAATAAGATTTAGTATGAGTATCTAGCCTAAGGTTCACGACATTCAAACAAATGTAATGGGGACCTTAAGATATAGACTTAGACTAAGTTCATTTTTGCATATACATAGAATATGTGACTATTTCAAAATTTATAGTTTAAATATTTAAAGTGTCTTAATAGCCTTTGAAGGTTTCCAATCATCTATAAAGAAATTTATGGGCCTTTTAGCAACTTTTTAGATTCTATATTAGTCCTGAGGAAAATAATTCATCAACTTAAATTTGATGCTCTTACAAATGTCAAATACATCCTCGTAGATGTCAAATGATGATTACATGAATGTAAAATTTAGGCTCATGTAGTTCTTAGTTTTGATTGGCTTAAAATTGATGGTCATGAAAACATAAAATGCATCCTTGCAGGTGTTAAATGATGGTCATGTGAACATAAAATTCAAGATCATAAAATTCTTGTGTCCTAATGTGAGATTACCACTTGATACCTCCATGGGGCCTCCTAGGATCTTGGACTCAATTCACTCTATTGGTTCAAGAATCATGATGAAGTGAGAGTTATATTATAATGATCTAGGAGCTTGCTCATGATTAGTCCCTTTGGTCATGTGGGTCCCTTTTATTTTAATCTTCAAACATGGTAATGGCACATAGAAACTCTATGGAGGTCCTAGGATTTTGAATTTTCAATGATGTCTTCATTCTGTCTGATCTTCAACCCATGATGAAGTGAGGACCATTAATCATGATCTGATTACTTGAATGTGATTGGTCCAAAGGACTAAATTCTCATCTTTATTGAGATTTCTTCACATCATTCGATTGAGAGGCGACAAAGAAGCGTAGATAATTGGATCTTGTGAGTTTCATGTTTTTTAATGTTAAGACCTAAGCCTTTCTCACATTATTAGATCATGCCTCATGATGAAGTGAGAACTATTGGATTCTATGAGAAGCAAGGGAATTAAGTTAGACTTGAGACTACATACAAACTTAGGGTAAAGTTTTTAAACTAAATTCATAATTGTGTTAATAAATATGATGGGGCATTAGTATTAAAACTTTAGGCTAATATGTGAACAAAGGGACCAAGAAAGAGTAAAATTGGACTCAGTTAGAAACATATAAAAGGGACCCTACAAAATTTAACATTAGACATGGTTAGAAACATAAGGGGATAAGGGTAAAATAATAAAGGGACCAAGAATATTTTAAGCTAAGGTTTAGTCATGTTAAAAAACATGACTAAGCTTTAATATAGAAATTATGCCTAGGTCCAAAATAGATTTTAAAAATATTCCTACCAATTAGTTCCCACCAAATTTGAATTTGAATTAAGGATTTATACTAGGGTTTTTATAACATGAATCTATTAAAAAAAGTTCCATGAACCCTATAACTTAAAGACATGAAGACCAATCAATAGCAATGTTAGGTAAGCTTAAAATAAAACATAAATAAATAACTAATTTTGATAGAGTGGATGATCTTAAAATTATAAATAATATCCAAAATAGGCCATTCTTGCAAGGTTAAGCTATAAAACATCTCAAGGGTCCCAATTTTCAAAAATAGGGGTATGTTGACCTCAACACACCCCACTTGCATTGCACTCAACCTTAAAAAACTTATTGAATTTAGGAAGTGATAACACATGTTGCTTTATAATTTTTTCTTCAAAAACTAAAAATTACTCTTAGTAAGACTAGTCCATATATATTTATTCTTATCCCCTCTTATGGTGTTAATGATGGATTTGAAAATTCCACTAAAATTTCTGATAAACTTCCTATAAAAATTTGCTAAGCCATAGAAGCTTATCACCTCATAATATATCTTGGGAGTTGGCCAATCAATGATGGATTTCACCTTACCTTTGTCCTTCTTCAAAACACCTTAGTAAATAACAAACCCAAGATACACCAGCGATATCTTCATAAATAAACACTTGTTAAGGTTAATCAATAACCTCTCCTCTTACAACTTTTACATCACCACTCTTAGGTGCTAAAAATTCTTTTCTTTGTTTGGGGTATAAATTAATATATAATGACAAATCTACGAATGAAATAATTTAATAATTCATATATGAGTCTCATGAATGTACTTGGGGCATTAGTGAGACCAAATGACATAAAAATACACTCATATAACCCCTCGTTAGTCTTAAAATTAGTTTTCCATTCATCCCCTCCCCTTTTTCTTATCTGATGATAGCCACTTTTAAAATCAATCTTAGATAAATAATTATATCCACTTAATAAATCCATTAAATTTTTAATTTTTATAAGAGGGAATCTATACCTTATTATTATCTTGTTGACTTATCTGGAATTAGTACACACTCTCCAATCTCCCTCATTCTTTGGTACTAATATAGTTGGTACTACACATACACTAAGGCTCTCTTTAATTAGTCTCTTATAAAAGAGGTCATGTATTTTCTTCTTAATTTATGAATTCTCTTAAGGTATCATCTTTTAGGTATTTTTATTGGGCAAAATTACACCTAGTATAAAGTAAAAACCTAATAGGTGGAAGCTCATTGGGCAGTTCATACACCACAATATCAACAAATTATTCCAACATGATTTGTACCTCTTGAGGTATTTCATTCAAATAAATGTATATTATAACAATCCTTGGTCTAATTACCACTCCAAAACCCATCTCTTCCTCTATCATAGCATTTAATAACTCTTTCTCACTCACCATCATAACACTTTATCTAGTCCCTTGTCCATTTCATTATTATTTTAGAGGCAATAGTGTGTGACTTATGTCATCCTTATCCAAGGTGTAAATATTATTACTTCCATCATGAGTAGTAATTATATCATATTTCTAAGGCCTCCCTAAGAACACATAACACACATTAATTGGCATTATCTCACATAAAACCTTGTCTTTGTATCCTCTAGTCTAAAAATCTACCCAAAAATATTCATTCACAATAAAATGACACCCTTTCAAAATCCATGAGACCTTATAAGGGGTTTTATTTGGAATTATCTTTAAACCAATATTTTATACCATCTCTATTGACACTAGGTTATAAGTACTACCTGAATTAATCATTAATTTGTAACACTTACTTAGGATTTGTAAGTTGTCTTGAATAATGTCTTTTTTTTGGGTATGTTCTTTGTCTTTTGGCATTTTTATCACCACCATCATTATCATAAAGGATTAAACAAATTTGGGTTCTTCTATATGAGATGGAAAACCCACACTTTCTTCCTCTATTTGGACTACTTGATTTCTACTTTCAATCCTAGATTTGCTACCTTGAGGTTCCTTTCGACACTTGTAAAACCTATGAATTAAAAATTTATTACATTTGAAAAATTTACTAGTGAATCCATTAAATATTTTTCCTTTTTATGTATATCCTCCTTTGAAGGAAGGTCTCTTTAATTTTAATCCACCTCTTAATATAGATGATTATTCTTGAGAGGTACTTGGTTCTATATTTTTATTTTGAGATGTACCTCTTCCTCCTTATTGGCCTTAACCTCTATAACTTCTACCCCTATCCCTATTTTATTGATTTTTATTTCTATTTAATTTATCCTCTACCTATAAATCATATTAATAGCATTCCCCAATTGTCTTTGTGATATCTAACTTGATTTAATCTTGAAGATTATATCTTAAGCCATTAATATATCTAGCAATCTTTTGTGCATGCTCTTCTACATATCTTGATCTAATTTTCAACTTGTATAACTCCTTGATATACTCCTTAATGCCCATATCTTTTTGTTTCAAAATTTTCAATATCTTGAAAATATTTGTATGATAGTCACTAGGTAAAAACTTGGCTTTCAATTTTTCTACCATCCTCTCCCAATATTTGACATTTTGATTTTCCCTTATTCCTCCTTTCATCTTGTATGTAATCACAACAAAGGGATGGATGCCCCTTTAATTTTTTTCATGTAAAATTAACCTTGTTTACTTTTAGCACATTAACATAGTCAAAATATTTATCTAACTCTATAATCCAATCAATATGTTCCTCTCCATCTAGACTACCTACATAGGTAGGAAGCTATATCTTTGGTTTAGACCCCTATCCCATCACTACTTTTAGTAGTCTATCAATTCCTTCTTGTTCATGAACTTCATCATCTTCCTTGTCTTATGGATTTGTGGATATTATTATCTATCAATTATGTCTCCTATTATAAATCCTCTTATTTCATTGGTCTTTTTTTACATAATCCATGCATAAAAAATTACCCTCAAGTTTATTAACTCCTCCAAGATATCATCTCCCCTATGGATACCTTCTCTTCCACCTCCTCTTGGGTTCCCTTTAGGTCATATTTTGAATTCTCAATCCAACTAACCAATAAACAATAAATTCTCTCTTGACCACAAATAATGTCATATTTATTCAATTATCCTTCAATTATATAACCTGTTAAAATACCAATTTGATGTAGAGGGAGAGAGTTTGTATTTCAGAGGATAAGTTTCATCTTTAGGCCTAGTCTCCTAGTATCCCTTATTTAGGATAAATATTGTAGATTTAGATAATACATAAGGATTTAAAACAAATTAAAACTATTTATGAGTACCCTTTATTCCCTTACATTTTCACACAAAGTTTCAAGTTAAGACACTAAAGGAAGTCCTCAAATTCATAAAACCTTCCTATAATTAGGTCTCCATTGGGCCTAGTTCAAAATAACTTCTTGGTTTCTATATTGTATGGTCTATTAAGGTTAAAATACCACATTAATCTTATATATTACAATAAAATACAATATATTCCAATTTTTTGAGAATTTTTACTACAAGAAATAAAATTTATTCAACTTTCAATTTTAAAACCCTAGTTTGGGGTTCCTTAGTCCTGTAGGTACTTGAGAGGATATAAAATGAGATAATTTTAATCTTAATAACTTTAAAATTAATATAATATTTTTTTAGGATATTTTATACCTTACCCAAACCTACCAAATAGTTTATAGGCTTTAAAAAATTTCCACAAATCTCCAACATACACATTTATAGAATTTTGGGTGCTTCCTCTTGACTGTGTACAAAACAAAACTTCCCAAAGCTTGTATATTGTAAATTTGAAATATATATTAGAATAAATAGCCCAATATATTCAAATAAAACAAAAAAATTATATTTATTACCTAAAAATAATTTATATAAGTCTACATATACCCTAAAAACATTCTTTCATTCATTTGTGTAATTTGGCATACAATAGTCATACATAGAATTATATAGAACAAGAAATGTTTCTTGATATTTTGTTTTTTTGTTCCTATATATGGAAATTATCATATAAAATTTACTTAACTTACCACATTAATCCTCAATTTAAACTTATATGCAATCTAAATCACCTAAAATCTCTCTAACTAATTAACTAACTATTCCCTCTAAATGCATAACATTTCTTAACCTCAAACTTTAGTTGTGTTTTAGCCAATCATAAGGCATAGTAAACATTTTTAAAGGGATAAATAAAATTTAAAAACATCAATAGATATTATATACCCTTTTCCAACTAAAACCATATCTAATATAACTTGATAAGTCAGTAAAACACTTAGGAAAATTTGAATTTTCAAAAGGATCTATTTTGGTAAGAAACTTCAAAATGTTATCAACTAATCTAGAAAAGCTATAAAAAGTGTGGAATTTGATCCCTATTTACCAATAATGTCTAATAATACCAAAAATAGTCTTTAAAAATCCAAAAATTGGACAAAGTATAAATCAAAAGTCTTCTTAGGTGATTTTTTTGCATCACCATATGATTTAATAGTTTTTGGAATATTGGTGTATTATTCCTAATTTAGTTAAAGGGTTTGAGAAATAGAATTAGTAAATAAATATTCAATAATTAATTCATTTATTTATGTAAATTATATTTTAATTTTTACCTTTCTAAAAATAGTAATAAGATTGATAAAATAAAACTTAACTAGAAACTAGTTGACACAGCTGAGATAGAGTTTGATATTCACTATGCAAGATTGGGACACTATCGTAAACTAAGTTTTGACCTTAATTTTGTGATTAGTTAGGTGAAACAAAAGTGGATAAGAGTGACACCTTTTCCAATATTTTACTAAAGATCTAAGCTTTTTGGGTTTTGTTCATCAGGTCCGTGTGACCCTGTCTATAAAGTTTTCATAGTTGGAAGTCTATAAGACTCCTTGTAGAGTAGATTATTTATTCAAACACTATGTTACATAATTATTTAATAAATTTAAATAAAAACAATGGGGTTTAGTTTGTGTAAGATTCAATTGACATAGATACACACCCCTTGTGTGGACACAATACTTACATACCAATACTCTAAAGAGTGATCAAGCCATATGTAGTTCTCCCACTTGGTGTGTTTTATGAAATTATGTGCATTAAGATGAAAAATGATAAAATTTATGTGCTTCAGGTGGCTAGGGATTGGTGTAAGGATTTTAATAAGCATTTAAGTGTATTGGTTGGTTATATGCAAAGAATAGGGAATATTTCTTTAGTAGTCTTGCTTGTATTCTTTCTTGGTTAGTGATAATTGTCAACCCTTTCCAAATGATCTTTGAATGGGATTTTATAGAGATCTATTGGTCATGGGTTGAATGAGCTCACATTAGGTTAACAAGGATAAGGATAGGGAATATAAATAATTGACTATTGGGGATAGAAATGGACTTGGACAAGAGTGTTAAAAGTGGACAAGAGTGACATCAACATTATCATCTTAGTGTGGAGTTATTATCCTAAGAAAATAAGACCTAGGGGGATTAATCTATCATGAAAAGAGGAGTCTGGCTTAGTTGGGATCAGGTTTGGAATGATATTAATGAATGGTAATTAGTTAAAATGGTGCATATGAGGGCCATATGAGAAAACAAGAGGGACCTAAGGGTTGGGTGTCATTAGCAATGCTCAAGTTACCAATTTCTACATTTTTTATGAGTACATTTACCCCCCATTTATTATATTTATGAAACAAAGTGAAATACTAGGATAAATAAAAAAATATAAATAATACATGAACTCACATACAAGGGCAAAGCTCATGAAGTTATGTGATGTTGGGTGTTCATAGAAAGAGCATGTTATGAAGTATGAAACTGTAACATAAAACAAAGAGTAGATCAGATCTTACTAGATATGCTATATCTAAAATAAAAAAATACAAATTTGGGTAAGAGAGAGAGAGAAAGGAAGAGAAATGAATGAATATACCTCACTAGGCATGTAGACCAATACAAAACCTATTATGATGCTGAGTGATGTTGAATAATTCTAGATGAAGCTATACCAATATTAATATCATGAATGGAGATAAGTGTTTAATTACTTAAAAATGGTTCAAGAATGTAAAGGTTATCCCTTTGGATCCATTTTTACCCACTAGGTGAAGCTTGGTGATCATGCATGTGCTAATCAATTTTTGGACTATGTGTCTAATCCCTCTGAATAGGTGGCTCAAGAGTACAAAGGCTAACTAGTCCTTTGGTTCCATCATTGTCCCATGAAGTGAAGTTATGAATTGATATCAATATAGATGTGTGTAATATGAGATGACTCCTAAATCCCATGAGTTTACTATTATTTGAAAATGTTTTCATGGATAACTGAATGTATGCTAGAAATTAGGCCACTTTTAGCCACTCCAAAAGATGGATATTAGGTTTATATGAAAGCCACTCTGAAACTAGTGCACTAGGATTGTATGAAAGCCACTCCAAAATGTGGAGGTTATGCTTGTATGAAAGACACTCTAAAATGATGCTAACCACATATAGATGGAATAATACACATAACTATTGAGAATACCTAGGTAAGGATGAACTCAAAAAGAAAAGAAAATAAATGCACCATGCACATTGCCCCCAATCATTGGTGTCTGAAAAATGGATTTTGATTTAGAAGTTATACCAACTATCATATCTGAAACTAGAAGTAAAATCCATCATGCCATGAATAATTCCCCCTATATCTAGAATCTCTAAGCAAAAGTGTATTGGAAACTACTCATTTTAAACTAGTTTGACTATGTAAAACTATAACTAAACCTACTTTTCTACCTATAGTTTTTCTACTATTTGGATAGGAGTGCCAAAAATAGACATTAGTGACACCGACATTGTAGTCAAATCTTGGCTCTATTGTCTTAGGCCAAATCTGATAACTATTCTAAAATTTTCACTATCTACCTAGTCTATTTTGATTGGTTTGATATCTAGTTGCTGATTTAGGTGTTATAAATGCTAGATTTTTAACTATTAGGAGCTTCAATCTCTATGACAAAACCATTATTTTTTCCTAATCTTTTGAGGGTAGGAATGAAGACCTTGGAATTACTACCCTTAGATGAAAGAGTCCAACAACTATGTTATTTTGTAAATATACATTATATAGTAATGATAACCGACAAGATATCTCAAGATATATCATGGTTTCTAATTAGAGATTGTTAGATCAATAAGGGTATGCCTAGATAGATATAATAATTTATTATGATGTGTAATGTATTGAACTAGAACTATAATTATAGTTAGTTTTTAGTTATTATTTGTCATGGAAGGATGGAGCATGATGTCTATCATGGCATCCAAGAAAGCAAGATAATGCATGATGTGGATCATGACATTTCAAACAATTGAAAAAATAATCAAGCAAAAAACATGCAAAGCAAGAAGCAAGAATCATAAAAGAGTGACCAAGGGGCCAAGTGAAAAAGTTACCAAGGTATATGTAATTCAAATTAGAAATTAAGCATACAAGGCATGTTCAAATGCCACATACACATATAATAAAAAAATCAAATTTGGTGTGACAGCCACAATCACATAGAAGATTATAAGCAAAGGACATTATAAAATGTCCTAAGGCACACACATGAATAGAAGAAAAGGTGATTGGCAAATGTTCTAAGGTATATATAAGAGATAAACATGAACTAGGAAATGCAATCGCATCTATCTATGTAAATCAAGAAAAAGAAGCATGTAAATACTAAAAAATATAATCACATCTATCTAATCAGAGTAAGAATGTGAAAGTATTCAAGATATGTTAGTAAAAGACTAGGTATATGCTAAGAAATACATAAATTCTATATACTAGTGAGTGTTGATAGAGTAATCTTTGTGAGCTATTAAATAATATACATCAACATGATAAATAAAGTGTGTGGTGTAAGAATGATATAACCTAGATGGTGTAGTCATCTAGAAGATGCCCCCAGGGGGAGGATATATTGATGTATGTCTTGAATGTAGAAGTAAGATTCCCCCTCAATGGGTAGAATGAAGAAATCAAGGAGTTGGAAGTCACTGCACACACTCAAAGAAGATCAAGTGAAGCATGGTAATCTAGATAAATTGAATAACAATAGCATAAAACAACAAATGTAAGTCTAGCATAGTAGTCATAATGTGAAGCATGGATGATGCATAAAATTGAAATGTTTTTAGTGTTTTTGAATTATTTGAATATTTTTAGATTTTTAATAATGAGCTATGAACAATCAATGATAAGGATACTATGTATAATAAATTGAAAATAATTTATGTACAAGTAATATTGAGAATAAATGATACTAACTGTTGAATCTCATGGGAGACTCCCTATCATGGTGTCTTGTATCAAACAAAGGAATCATTTGTGATTAATAAGCATGAGTGAATAGATATGAATATGACTCTAAATATTTAGATTCATTATTGATATCTTTGAAATCATAATAAGTTATATTTTTCCACTCATAATTATCATCTTGATTTTGAACCAATGGAATACTAGTGTTGACTTTTGTTGTATCTAGATATTTGCCTTTGATAAATTATGTCTATGAATGATTTGCCTTAGTATGTTCAATAAATCCCAAACCTTGATGAAAATGATTATCAACTACTAAAATAGGAGTAGTGATGCCTTGAACATGCTTGCCTAACCCTTGACCTTGAAAGTCAAAATGTTTTAGATATTATTGACCAAACCCATACTGCTTTAAAATTTGATCCTCCTTTTGGAGGGGTAGATTTGTATCTTTTTCATATTTTATCTATGCTTGTGGTACTATTTTTTGCTCTAATTTTTATTTTTTATCCTTTTGCTATTTTGAGTTATGCTTTGGTAACCACTTTTGTATTGTTTTTAAATTTAACCCTTTGTGAATGTGTTTTTTTGTCACTATGGACTGATTGATTGATATACTTTGTATAGGGTCCTCATTAGCAATTATCTATTGTATATGTTTTTTCAATTCCAAACATGAATTTGTGTGATTCCCATGCATTCTATGATATGCATAATAATATCTAGATCTTCTCACTAGATGTAGAGGAGGTAGTTTGATCAATTTAGATTTAATCATTTCCCTAAGTTACTCACTTGAACTCTTATTTGATTGTTGAATAATTTTTGAATCACTAGTTGTATAATTACTTTGTTTTGACATATTATTTTGATATATAATATTTATTGTAACCAATTGAGTAGGTGAAGGTACATATACATGATTGGCACTAAGGTAATTTTGAGGCTTTTATATTATAATATGATTTTAAAATGTTGTGATATTTTCATGTAATAGCTAATTTTATGTTTGTAAATGTTATATTAACTTGCTCATATCTATTATTTGATATCTTAGAGTCTTACAAGTACAAACCCTAGTTGCTTCTGATTAAACATGTAAGCACATATGTTGAAGAGAGTTTGAAGAAGATATAGGTTGAATGTATGCATTATGAACAATAGTATAGGTTGCCTCACCTTTTAAAGGGGTGATAACATGGACTTGGTTAGAGGGAAAGTAGATATCACCCTCTTGGGGGAGAGGAGGAGTATGAATTTCTTTCCTATGCATAAGATATGACATTCAAACTTGATAGGTGCTTATTAGCTTATAAAATGGATCCTCTAAGTATGTAAGTATTTTTAACATGTGGGATGATATGCATGAAATTTGAGTTATAATTTTTATAGAAATAAATTTATAAATAACATTCCAAATGAGAGAAAGAAAGCAAGGGATAAAGAGCATGAAATTATGCATGATTGCATGAATTTTTTTGGCATGTGTTATGAAATTTATAATGTGTTTAGCATGATAACCTTGAATTTTTTCCATATGAGAGATAGAAAGCAAGGGATAGAAATTTATAATGTGTTTAGCATGATAACCTTGAATTTTTTCCATATGAGAGATAGAAAGCAAGGGCTAGAAAGAATGAATTGGTGCATGAATGCATAAAAAACTTTGACATTTTCTATGCCATTTATAATGTGTTTAGCATGATCAAATTGAAAAAAATTCCATATGAGAGATATAAAGTAAGTGATGAAACCTTGTATTAAAGATAAGTAAACTTTGATATGAAGGAGAGGTATATTAATATGTTGAACAATGAATTTATTAATATCATCTCATATTATATATGCATGAAAAGAAAAAAATTCAAGCTTTGTATTAGCATATGGTAAAATTCATCATTCATGTATATGATAGGACCAAATATGGTCTCCTTATTATTTGATAAAAATGTAAGAAATATTTGAAAATAAGTGAGATCCATTTTTGAAATTTGATTTTAGATGTAAGTTGATACCTCAAGAAATAAATGGGAGATAGTACATGCAGCTAGGGTTTGAAAAATGATTATTTTGAAAATTGTTATGAAAATTTGAAATTTAAAGTGAATTTCTGAGTGAAATATGCAAGTAAGAAATCATAAATTTATTGGAAAATTGGTGATTTAAAGGGACGTAGTAGATGCAACTAGGGTTTTGAAAAATAAATTTTTTTTGAAAATTACTATTGAATTTTGAAATTTGAAGTGAATTTCTAATTTTAATATGCTAGTAAAAAATCAAAAAATTATTAGAAAATTATTGGGAAAATACTGGGACCTCGTATGGTAAACTAGGGTTTGAAAGAAAATTATATTAAAATTACTAATTTTTTTTAAAATTTAATGCTAATTTCTAATTTTATTATGTAGGTAAAAAAATTAAAAAAAATATAATAAAAATCATTAGGAAAATTTACCCTAAGGTTTTTAGGGTTTTTATGTGCAAACAAAGTAAGTCAGGTTCACCAAATGAATTAAAAATTTTGGGAATATTGGTGTATTATTCATAATTTAGTTAAAGGGTCTGAGTAATAAAATTAATAAATAAATATGAAATAATTAATGTACTAGGGTTTATAAATTAGATTGCTATTTTTATCTTTCTATAAATATTAATAAGATGAAGAATATAAGACCTAGCTAGAAATTGGTTGATACGGTTGAGACAAAGTCTGATATTCACTATGAAAAACTAGGACACTATCAAAAACTAAGATCTAACCTTAATTTTTTGATTGGAAAAGAGTGACAAAAGTGGATAGGAGTGGCACTAGTGTTGTAGTCCACCTCTATCACTATTATCGTAAGGATCTAAACTTTTTAGGTTTTGTTTGCCAAGATTGTGTGATCCTATCCATAAAATTTTAGTAGCTAGAAGTTTGTTGAGCTCTTTGTAGAGTAGATTATTTCTTTAAACCCTATATTCCATTGTACTTTGATCAATTTTGAGAAAGAGGGGGGTTACTGTGTGTAAGATTCACTAGATGTATCCACACCCCTTATGTGGGCATGCTACCTACATACCAATACTCTAAAGAGGGATAAAGCCATATGTAGTTCTCTCACTAGGTGTTCTTTGTGAAATTATATGTATGAAGATGTATAATGCTAAACTGGATGTGATTGATGTGGCTAGGGATTGATGTAAGTATTTAAATAAGCTTGCAAGTGTATTATCTAGTTTTATGTAGAGAATAAGGAAGATTACTTGAGTAGTATTTCTTGTATTCTTTCTTGGTTAGTGATAATTGCCAACCCTTTCTATATGATCTTTTAATTGTATTTTATAGGGATATATTATTCATGGGTTGAATGAGCTCACATTAGTCAAATAAATATAAGGATAGGCAACTAATAGGAATTGACTATTGGGGCCAAAAATGGACTTGGATAAGAGCACTAAAAGTGGATAGGATTGGCATCAATGTTATAGTCCTAGTGTGGCACTATTGTCCTGCATAGATAGGACTTGGGGGAATCGATCTATCATGGAAAGAGGAGTTTGGCTTAGCTAAGATCAGGTATAAAAGGCTATAAATGATTGGGAATTAGTTAAAATGATACCTATGAGAGTCATGAGAGCAATCAAGAGGGACATAAGGGTTGGGTGTCATTAGCTGGGTTCAAGTTACCAAGTTTTGCATTTTATATGACTACACCATATCAATAATTTGAATGTGTGAAAATGACTATTAAATGACATAGAGTTACTTGTAGCATATGTGGAACTATCTATTTTATGACACAATTTAAGGATGTAGACACATAAATTAGCATTTAAGCTAAAATAGTGCACTTATGACCACCCTTTTTACACACTTATCTCATGCCTTATTCTAGGTGCACTTATGACCACCCTTTTTACACACTTATCTCATGCCTTATTCTAGGTCATTTTTACCACTTTCCATGTAGATGACCCATGCTTATAAGAAAACCAATGACCCTATAATGTGCCTATTCCTTAGGAAAATTAGTTTAGTCTCACCCATTTACTATTCCTAGTACGTAAATCAAATTTTTGAGTTCCTCAAAAAACAGTGCCCTACCTTGATAGAAACACAATATTCTCTTCTCTAGATCCACCACTCTTATCCTCCCACCAAATTATGGATAATTTTTAAAATTTAAATTCATGAAGAGGTTTGCCTAACATATTAACAATCCCCATCTAAAGGATTTTTTAAAATATCACTTTTTATCTGTTATGATAAATAAATAGGTTTTTTATGGATATTGTAACCAATACATAAATTAAAATATATACAATAGTGACTAGTCAAATGATAAGAAAGATACAAAGGTCCCCATAACTATGCCTTAATTCCAAAAATATCACTATAAATACACATTTCAATTTTTTTACATGAGATGATTCCACACTAAAATGCACTAGAATTATAATTTCACTTTGAGATAAACTTCTCTATTTATCTAGATTTTGATTACATACATCCCTAATCAACCCAAGCTAAAGTCTGAATACACTTCCAAGTTCAAAAGTCATAGGTAAAAAACATAATCAAACTATAATTACACTAGTATCTATAATTTTCCACCAAATTTTCACACACACACATCATTGTATCATGGGATACATACATGGGGGTTGATGCTTCTTCATAGTATTGGTATGTAGGAAACACTCAACATAAGGGGTGTTGAGGTCAAGTGTAACTTTAATGGTTAACCTATATTTACCCCATGATTGTATTTATCTTCTTATGTCATTGAGATATGGTTTCAAGTGAAGGATAAGATACATAGTGTTTTTAAAATGGATCATAAGCTCCTACATAGTCCAAATAACACACAAGCAAAGGCAAACTTACCATAGAAATATTTGAGATCTTCTACCTACTAGATAACACTAATACGTAAGGAAAATATTTCACCATTCTCTTATTTGACACCACCAGTCTTATCTAGATATCAAATCAATCCATGTTTATAATTCATATCATCATCACATAGTAATTTTTATAATTGTGTCCATAATCTAATGTACTTGATTTTGAGAAAAGTTGTATTTATTTGGCACCTTCATTATTTATCATATTTTTAAATAAAGTAAGTTTTAAATCAATTTATGTTATTTATTACATATTTTGTATAGGAATTTATTTAGCTAGGGTCTAGCATCTCTATTTTCTAAATATATGATAAAACATATTGTTGAACTTATCTATTTTACAAATTTTTAAAAACCTTTACCATATATGTTTTTAGGGTTTCTATCCTTATTTTATTATTTCTAATTATTGTCCTAGGGTTTTTAGATCTAATAAATTATTCAATCCTAAAACTCTTTAAATTTTTCATTTCATATTTTATGAAATATAAAAAAGTTATGTTTACATCTCTTATAATAAGTGTTAGATTAAGTGGTATTCCCATTGAGCATACTCATATTCATTTTTATAAATTACATAACATGGATAATAAAAAGGGTATATCATAACCATTAAATGTTAATACAAATAATTAATATGCAGAGTCACTTTATAGTATGATAAATATGACCAAAATATTATTGGTCTTTAATATGGACACAAATATGTACTCCCTCCTATAGTGGTGAATAAATATAAATCAACAAAGAGTATGCTATCAATATATTTTGATAAATAGGGCGGGGGTCATAGTCCGGTTGGTTAAGTACTTCCATTACATCTCTATTGGTCATAGGTTCTAGTCTCCCCCTACCCCGTGGTACTGGAGGGCATGTCATGCCAGTGCCACCAGTCACGTTAAAAAGTTTACCAGGCATACTACAGGTTATAGGGGCCCATGCTGGACCAATTCCTGCAGCCCAAAAAAAAAGATATTTTGATAAATAATTTTTGAACAACCTCTTCATATTCTTATAATTTTTAATACCCTTTTGGACATAAAAATTACAAGTAAACACATCATTTAATATTTATACTCCATTTGATATAATTTTTATATCAACATTTATAATGGGGGAAACCCGAGGGATTCAAAATATTAATTTGTCAATATATAATAGGTCATTGGGAGCACCACCTTTTATTATCACACATTATTATTTTCCATATTTAGAATTACTTACGCATGAGATTAAATATTTTCAAACTAAGGTGTTACATTTAGAACAAGGTCCTTCAAAACCTAATCAAGCACTAGATTGTCACATTTAATTGCACACTCCATTGGAATAACATTTAGAAATATATCCTTTATGTATAAGTTTTGTCACACATAATAATACACTATATAATGGAAAGGGTAACCATGAAAAAATTCTCCAATCATTCCATGTAGTAAGTTTGGATTACATGTCCAATGATAAGTTATTGACTAAGTTATTCAAAATGAGTCTAAAATAGTATGCTCTACAATGTTTTTAAAATTTACCTCATCAATTAGTGCATGGATTCAATCCATTGACTAATATATTACTAGCACATTTTTCAATAAATATCATTGATAATATTCATATGCATAGATTTCTCAACTCAAACAAAAATATAATGAGCCTATTGCATAATATGTCTTAAGATACAAGACTATGTTATCCAAAATGACAAATCCTATGTTAAATAGAGAATTATAGAATATTTTAAAATATATTTTACTTACACCCATAAAAAATTCCATCATGTTTAATAAATTTCTCTCTTTCACAAATTTGTGCCACAAAAGCAAAAAAAAGGAAGTAAAATTATTGGTAATGAATAAACTTTTGTATACAACCAATTCAAATTCAAATTCAAATATTTCAAAAAAGACACCATAAAAGGTGAATCCAAATGATAATAAAAATGATTAAAATGTTATAGTACATGTAGTTTCTAATCCCACTCCACACATTATCTTGTAAGCTCCTCCAAGGATATAGTTTACCAATCTAATAAAATATTCACATAAGTTACTCATCTAATATAAGCTTGATATAAGGTCCTCAAAGCACTATTGGAATCAAGTCTCATATCTCTCCCTCCAATTAAATAGGTTGATGTGAATAATCCTTTTAAAAGGTTTTAATAAAAATAGTTTTTATTATCATAGGAAACCAACCAGTTATACTAATGGATGTATTAGTATGACGCACATTTTGAATTTGATAGATGGAAACATAATTTGTGTTGGGACATAAATAGATAATTTGAAATATCAACAAAGTGAAATAAAAAAAATGAAACTATCTAGTTATCCTTTTCCTAAGCATGAAATTAGTTATATAATAGATATATTAAGAGTGTATCATGCATATAATTCACACCCTCCACAAGTTTATCAACATTCTCATACAAAGGTATTATATCCTTTAAATGACATCATTGTCACCTACCACACTTTAGTGCCATCTAGGATAGAAATCACATTTTCAAATAATGAGGTAGTAGATGATGGATTATGTTGACACTCTTTATTTATTGAAGATCACATTGGTCACCAACCTATTTATAATGTCATGGTTGATAATGGTTCAAGTGTGAATATGTGTACAATCACACCTATTAATGATCTTGTATACACAAATTGGGATGTTCTTCTCACCACCATGGTAATAAGAAGATCTAGTGGTCACATTAAAATATCCATTGGTGAGATTAAATTACCTTTATAGGCTGGTCCATCACATATGGGAACTAGATTCATAGTAATACCTAGTGTAGGTGTCTTTGATATATTATTAGGGTACACTTGGATTCAATAGATTAGTGTCAATCCTTATATAGTTCATATAAGTTTAAATTATATTAATAATAATGAGGTCATCATAATTTAGGATATCCCATATGATTAACCTCATGCATAGACAAATTTGGTTCTCATATAGAAGATTTTAATAAATCCTACTAAAAATGTACAACCTAATTAGAGATTCCATAACATATATATACCCTTCTACAAAGGCATATAATTAAAAGGACACTTTAGTTGATATATATTTTTTAAATCCTTAGATATTTTCATGTTCAACAATAGGAATAATATATTATAGATCATCATTATGATAGTGTCAGTTATGGTACAAAGGGAAATTAGTATTTAGATTCTTGATTTATCTTAATTAATTCATAATAATATAGTCATTTCCATTCATAAAAGGTTACCCTTCCTATCCTACACACAATGTCCATTGATTTTGAGTCCCTTGTAGGACTCATCGATTATTATACTTCTCTCTATTTTGTAATTTTCTATTTACACATGAAAAAATTCAAAAAAATTTAAATTATTTAATAAATATACAAAATTTTAATCTATGCATGTTTATGTTTAGTTCATCTACATCAGTTAATTTGTGTGTAGTTATTCATTACCTATTAATATCTAGTTACATATCATATATGCTTCAAAAGTGTACATGAGTGAGTGAAGATAATATAGGATGATGGTCCTAGATATAGTTGCAGGTTATTTTACTCTCTTATAATCATAACCTAAAAATAGACAAGATCACCCTGTTCAAATAGGATTGCACTACATTGCTTTCCTATTCCCCCAATCTTGTCCCAATGTGCATAGGGTATAAATTATCATATCCAAACTAGATAAGGCCTCTTTCATCTTGTATATACATTATTAATCCCACTAGGAGCATATTTTATAAATGTTTAATCCTTCTTTGTATATCCTTTATTTTTCATAACTTGGTTATTTATAGGGATTAATATCTATCAATATTTATCACTTACTAACACATTGATATATTATTGATTACTTAAGTTATTGAGTATAATAGTGTATTTAATTACTTATGTTGATCAACTACATTTATTTATGAATGATTTTTATGTTTGCTTTCCTAATTCATGTCTTATGTGTATTCTTTGTTCTATTTGTGTGCATTTTAACATGTCCTTTTGTGTGCTTCAAAAATTTCATTGTATTTTTTTATGTGTGTAAGTGAAATTTGAACATGTCCCTTATATGTGACCCCTTGGCCTTCTATTATGTGTTTTGTGTGATTTACATGCACTCTTTGTTTGTGTGTGTCATGGCCATGATACTTATTTTCTCAATTATCAATACCATGATGGGCATCATACATCTTCCTAATGCTTTAATATCATAATTGATAGCATGCATCTCCCCCACCAAGTAGTTCTATTCAACTTTCAATACTTATTTTTTATCACTTATTTGTGTGCCAAATTTATAACATGTTTTGATAACACCCCTAAGTATGCTTATTTCTACATGAATCTCATCACTATTATGTTGATTATATATATGATGATGTTATGATCATCCATTTTACCACTATCACTCATATTTACATCTCTTACATAATATATATCATATAACATTATTATTTTTAGTTAATTTATTTCTCATGTTAGACAACTCACCTAAACATAAGGGGTATACATAGTGGCATTTTTAAGAGTTAAGATCCTATAGTAAAACACACAAGAATAATTTATACAACTCACATAGTGAATCATATAACATACTCATAAATCAAAAAGAGTGTCATTTCAAACAATATCTCTCCATTTAGACAAGGGCACACCCTATTAGTGTCCAAAATTAGGCATTGATGTCCAAGCAAGTATAAAATAATAATAGGTAGTACATAAAATTTAGAAACATGATTACAATCAAAATTTTCATAAAAACATTTAGGTTTGTCTAAGATTTGATTAGTTTGGAATCATAACATGTAGCATGTATTCCAAGATAATATGCAAGTTATTACTCATAATTTTAGTTGTTATGAATTAGTCTTAGAATCTATATAGACCAGATATTAGATTGGGGGTATGTGTGCAACATATTAATTCATCCTTACTTAGGTTTACACTAGTTCCATAGATGGAAGGGTAATGATGTCATTCTACATGTTATATACAATAGTAATAAATTACATTAACTATTTTCACTAGTTTTTCACCAAAAATGAGCCTTATTTTATCTAAAATATTTGGTTTACCCTTTTGCACTAGATTTTTCACCATAAAAATCTATTAGAATTCATATAAGGATTCTAAACTACTTAAATATCTTGGGTATGCAATAATGGATTGGATCACACCTTGATTTATTAATAACACTCTCCTATCAATTATTATTGGGATATGAATGGTCCAATCCAATATTTTCAATGTGAAAGAAATATACAAGGGTCCTACCCTCTATAGTGACCAATTTTGCACCAATTATTGGACTAGGAAACTACAATCATTCATATACCCAATTAAGTTTATTCATTACTTTTTATTATATATAATTTTATTATGTTTACTTATTCATATTCATCTTAAGTAATGAATATTTTTATAAATGTTTAATTTTAGGTTCACATGAATCATAGTTCAATGTTTTGGCCTACATTCAATATTTCATTTCATAGGTAACTTCAAGTAGACACTTTTAATTTTACTTTAGTAATTTCACTTTTCTAAATTACTAGAATAAAAGAGGGATAAATATAGACATGTAAATTAATGTTGAAATAAAATATAAAGTGGTTGGCTACCTATGGTTAATTTTATTTAATTTATCTTTAATTAAGACTAATGTGATGTAGATGATAATTTTTGTTAGATAGTTATCTTATACATTCATTAAAAATAAGTAACTGTGTGCATTCATAGTAATTAGTTCAAATTACACAATAACTCCTAATATAACTTCTCTTTATTTATATTTATTTAATAATAAACCAAATAAAATCTTCTAAGATCTATTTATACTATACTTCATATGCAATTACAAAGGTCACTTTACTCTGTAACCCCTATTACTTTTCATTCATATACTTCATCTCTTCTATATGATATATATAATCTATTATAGTTATTTGGTATAAATAATTATTATATACCTTAAAATTAAATGGTAATGTATGTGTGATACATGCCTTTTATCCAACTAGGTCATCCTCTCTTACCACAAAGCTTAATTCCTTATCATATGGCCTAGTTGGTAGAAGCCTCTATTTCATCATCCTAGAGAAGTATTCTACTATTATGGTAAGGGTGATGACTCTATGGTAACTATGATTTTTTCCTCAAATTATTGATAATATTTTCATCATTTTCATCACATTTATAATTTTTTCTCATCTTACAAATAACTCTAAATATTTTAATTGATATAAAACAAAATTTATCTGAACTTAGCAACATAAACTATCTTCACAAAATTTGATCAAGATGTGGATCCTATCATTGAGGTAGATGTTTTATACACTTATTTATAATGATTTTATAAAATGTGTATGAATACATAATTATTACCTTATATTCTATAATTTTATTGTTTATGGAAATATTTTCTTTTGTTGCCATCACTATGTCATTCAGGACAAGGGAGTTCTCCAGTATGTGAAATTATATTTCATGCCCCTTGATCTTGACTTAAATTTTATCCATATATGTATTAATGTATATTAAATAGTCCTATATATCTTCATATATTGATATGTGTTGAGCCTATTTTTCCTTATATTTCTCATATGGATATATCGATTTAGCTCATTTTTCTTTAGAAGGAATATTTTGGACTCCAAAATTAGTAGGAGCATTACTTAGCTATTTTTTTCATTTCCTTTGGATCCTTTTTATCATGGGTCCAAAATGGATATATAAGTGAATAATAAAATTAAGTAGTTTCATCTTGCATTATTTCCTATAGTTTCTTACTTGAGAATTATATTTAGTTCATTTTATTGAATATTTAGTATTTTCCCTAACAAATATTCCTTATATTCTTCTCTAGCCTCAAGTTTGATTTGGATTTTTTCAACTATAGTTCATACATGACTTATAAAAAATTCAAAGTCTCCTCCAATTGTTTTACTATGGGATAATTTCTATCTAGATCATATTATGGAGATGGTGGTGGTCAATAAAGTTAAACACTTCTTAATGCTTTATTCCCAATTGACACACCATGTCATCTAATCACCTTGATCACTCTAGATAAGAGTTTCTCCAATCATGTATTTATCTAAAAGAGCTATTTATATAAATATAATACAATTTATCCTCTTGCATCAGGTTAAAGGAAACTTTATGGAACCATGATGGTTGAATTCATCTTTTTATGTTGTGAAAATTCAACCTTTATCCTCTTCAATGGATCCATAAGAGTATATATAATGCTCTAGATTGTCCATGTAGCTCCTATATTATTATTTAGAGTGAAATATTGGTATTATCACTTGTCATCATAGAGCTTATAGAGAAGATGTTGACCATATTTATTTTCCCCTTTGATTCATGTTTAGTTTTTCTTATTTGTTCCTTATTTTCCTTTTTTGCCTCCGCATCTTTCTTCCATTTCTCCTCTATTATGTATGTTTTCTCTTTTTATTTATTTTTTTCTCTTATTATATTTTTTAAATTTATTCCTCCTTTTTAATTTTTCTCTTTCTCTATTATTTTATTTTTATTTTCTTTTGTTGTTCTCTTTTGTTCTACTTTTATTTTATTTTCCTCTTCATTTTTTTGTTTTTCTTCTTCCTTTATTTTCATTTTATTTCCATCTATTTTTCTAAAATTTCCATTTCTTATTTTTTATTTTATTGGGTAAAAGACCTATTTTTACAAGGACAAATAACCATATTTAAATTTTCTTTTAAATGATTAGCAAGCCCCAAGAGGAAAAATTAAAAAAACTAGCTAATTATCCCCATAGGAGGAAAAATAATAAATAAAAATAAAATATAATAGTTCAAGAGGAGGGGCCCTCCAATGGATCCTTCTCTTATTATATCTTCTTCTCTGGTTCACCCTACTTTTTCTTTGAAACTTTATCCATTGTTATTTTACCAGGACCTTTAGTGTCATCTTTGGGTAGGATCATCCATGGTCTTTTTGGCACATGTTTATGTATTGGAGTCCACTTATTGGGAGTAGTGTTGGGGGTCTTAGGATGATGGGTATATAACACCATCATGTGTTCCTTCTCATGGTTCTATTCTAGCTTAGTATAATGGGTGAAGGATTGGACCATTTTGTCAACTTGTTTGTTCAAATCATTTCATTCTTGTATGAGTCTTGCTAGATTCATCTTGACCTCTTGTAGCTTACTTTTGTAAATTTTAAAAATACTCTTTATTGTGTTTGATGTATTTTATTAATGGAAATTTACCTTTCCTAGTTTTCTCCTAAGATGTACCTTCATCCATAAGGATTGGTTTTGGTTTTGGGATAATTAGTTTTAGAGGAGGGTCATTAGTAGAGATTCTGGATAAAGGGCTAGCCTGGGGGGTATTGAATGATGACTGATAGGATCCTTGGCCAGGGTCTTCCTTAGGGGAGTCATCCTTAGTAGAGGACACCACTAAAGGAACCTCTGTACCCCACAAGGTTTGTCTATGCTTCACCAAAATTAGGAAGAGACCTTGGTGTAGTATAGGATTATCATAATTAACCTAATGGGCAAGAGTGATGCTCTCCAAAGACTTGAGAAGATAAAAGGGGAGACTAATTTTATACCCATGAAAGTGGTTTAAAAATAAAATGTGATGAGAGAAAATTAATGTGTGCTTACCTTCAAGTTTTAGATATTTCATAACTTGAAGGACCACCTCAGGCCATTAATAGGGGAATCATTTCTTATCTATTTTGATAAACTCATTAGTGTAGAAGAACCTCTGAAGTAGGTCTTACTTTTTTGACTGGTCCTTATATTCCTTCATTAAATCATATGGCATACTTATATATTTTCTAATAAACTCTTCTATGACAAATATTTTGACTCCTTTCATCTCCATCACTCTCTTATTCTAGTCAGTGATAAAATCCCTTTCTACACCCATGTCATGCTCGGTTACCCATAGCACTAATTTAGTAATCCCACCTTGCTAGAGATTATTTCATACTTTATATATGCCTTAGACTTAGGAATAGGAGGTTGGTTCCAAATGATCCCTATTATCCCGCATTACCATGGTGCCTATCAAATTTAGTATGTAGTTTGGTAGGTTATGAAACTATTTTATTTTAATGGTTCAAAATTTACTTGAAAGGCATGACTCCTCCCACCTTGTTGGTAGGCTATCATTATACCTCTCATTTAACCAGTAAATATATTGGTGTCATTTTATACTAGGGCCAATATCTAAGGCTATATGTAATGAGACTCTTGGATATTGGAGTTTACAATTTACTATTCTGGGGGGGGTTACTTATGTTATGATGTCTAGATCCTAGGAATAGTAAATAAGATTTTATATAAATTTTAAATAAAGGTAAATCTATAATGTTTTATAATTGAAAATTTCTTTTTGGCATTGACACCATAAAAATATATAACTTAAACATCTAGCATAAGACATTATGGTGTCTTCACTCAACTTGCCTGGTTGGGTAAGATAATGTGATATTCCAAAATCTGAGAATGTTGTATATTGTCACTTAAATGACTTTTTAAAAAATTTGAATGTGAATATAGGTTAACAAACTTTCCTTTCTATGATATTAAAAGACACATTCTTGCATAAAAAAATTCACTTACATTAAATTGAAAAACCTTTGCTTGTAAAGGAAACACACTTGCATTAAAGGAAATTCACACTTTACTTTGGAAAATAAATCACACTCTGATTCAAAAAGGAATCAAACTTTTAAGTGAATGAATTATACCCCAATTAAAGAAATACTTCTAATTATAAACTGAAAATATTGGTTTGTCTTGATCTTTGAAAATAAGTGGGCCCTTGTTCCTTCCTTAGAATGGGGAACAAATTTTCTTAGTAATGAAAAAGAATGTTAGATTTTATTTCATTATCAAAGGAACATATACAAAGATGCAAAAGTATATTGAAATATTTCTTATAATTTTTTATTAACTAATTTTTTTCACTTCTTACTAACTCTCTGGAATGAGAAGGAGATATGTATTTAAAGAACATCTCAACATCTATTCATAGAATACAAAATATGATTGTTATATGATCAAATCTACTTATTTAAAATATAGATGATCTAGGGATTAGATCCAATGCTTATAAGAAGACATTGGAACTGTCTCAACTAACAATAGATAAATAAATAACTAACATAAATCCAAATATATTTATCTAGTTTTATAAAATATAAGTACAAATATATTTAAATTGTTTTAGACCATTATTATGAAAAGTAATGTCTAAAATAAGAGATCTAAATATGTAATGTTTATTTATATATAATAGATATATTTAGAATCACTATCTCGATATGTAGGATCTAACTGGACATCTTCAAAGCATGCCTAGTCATCTTTAGAGCATTTTGTAAAGGTCTTTAGAGAACCTTCAAAGCACCTTCAAAGTGTATTCATATCATATTCTGAGCATTAGATATTTAGATCTCATTCATTGAATCCTCAAAAGTATAGCCAAAAATGTTTCCAAAAATATCTAATGTCTTCTAAAAATTATCCTACCATAGGGATGTGTTTTTTTACACAAAACTATGTTATTTCATCCAAGTTAGACACTATAACAAGATAAAGAATAAACAATTTATCACATACAAACAAATGATAATTACATTCGTTTCTTACTTAGACAAGACCTTAACTATTAAATGCAATGCACTATATAACCAAAAGGCACCACTTATGGATAATTTGTATTAGATATGATTATCTATATGGAATGCTTATCATTTCTCCCCCACACTTTACCTTTTGTATATCCTATTGTAAATAAGTGGGATAACTAGTCTTCAATCCAAAATTATAGATTCTAGCCACTGACTAAGATCATAAATCTAAAATGGTGGCCCCAATCATGGTGACCTTTCAATAAGAATTAACAATCCCTTACTATTATGTGGAGCCAAGCCTAAAATTTAACTTTTGCCTGATTTTGCCAAATCTACTATGGAGATAGAGGACAAAAAAATATTAGAGACCTGAATCTCATTCCAATCCATACATTTAAGCCTCCTTCATCTAATATCTAAGTGATAATCTATGTAATTTCTTGATCTCTCTTTAGATTCCACCTGATGGTGGTGGGGCTCATGACTTCCCTACATTTTTAAGAAATAGGTAAATTATCCTGCCTAACTATGTTGGCATTGATGGAATTGGTAGAATGTTGGATCATGACAACTCTAAAAATACCACATTATCTCTCAATAATTCATGGTATTTATTCTTCATGTACATATGGTATATTGGTTAAAAAGTAGCAAGAATCTTCCTAGCCTCTGGAAATTGAGTTCTCATACACAACCATGTGGTATTCTAAAATTCTATAAATTTATTATGGGCTTGTTTCCATTCTATGTAATTTATTATAGTAGAGATGAAATCAAGTAATTATGTTTTTCCTATAAATAAATTTACTAAAAAACTAGACTGATAACCTAACAACATGTTAAAAATATAGAATTCACAAATTTTATCTTGCCTTTCTACAATAATTTTAAGAAAGACATCTATAAACATGTGTTCATCTTTAATAATATGATGAAATCCAAGAGAAATCAACTTAATCAATCATTTGTATAATTTCTCGTGAATAAAAAGAGCATAGATAGAGGAAGGAAGGTTACTTGCATGATAACAATTTTTTAAAAATTACACATATTTTAGATGGAGGCTTGATATTTTTGCAATTGTTGCTAAGACTCCACTTTAATCTTGGAATTTTTACTTCCAACTTCTAAATTTATATTGGGTTTTGTTTCAAACTAAAATCATTTCATGAAATGGAAGGGGAAAGGAAGGAATATATCTTATGTCCCTTAGTATAGACTACTATTTCCCTTTTTTCTCTCTGTATTACTTGTAAATAGGTTTATAACTCAACAATCTAAGTGTTTATCTCTTGTATTATATTAGTGCATTGAAAAATCAATGTATTTCTATCAAAAATAGTCTGTTGTAGATTATTAATTTGAGTATATTTAGAAACAATAAAATTTTACATATCCATAATTTGGGTATCCTTAATAGAAAGTGAATTATGTAAATTACTTAATACATCAAATTATGTACTCTAGTCTACTCAACATTCATTACTATGAGAATTACCTCTTGTTCCCTAGCTTGTACAATTGATTATTCACATCTTTCTAAATTGTAAATAATTTAATTCTTACCTTGTAATGTTGAATGAAGAAAATCCAATTCTAATTGTTACTTTGAATTATTTATTCATGTCAAGATAGAGCCATGAAATGCTACAAGTCTTCTTCTTCATTATTAGGATAGGGGAAGATGGATCTTCTTCTATAAATGGTGTTTTACCTTTATTATTTATTGAGGGTAAAGTTCACTCTACCTTTCGAGTCATAATTTCTTATGCAAGGTTTGTTTTTTCAAATACAATTTCTTGTGCATGGGCTTCTTCTTCAGCTACTTATTTAACTTATGTAATGTCTATGGAAAATATTAAGATTCCAAAAATACTATCTACCTAAATATCTCCTTATTATTTATGCAAAATGATTTGATGACTTTGTCATTGACTGAAGGATTAGGGGTTTTTTAGGAAACCCCCATGCCTCTTTTCAATCTTCAGCACAACATCTTCAAATCTGAGTGTGCCAAAGATGGGCCTTAATTATTTTTATATTATTTTAGGGGAATGAGAAATAGGACATGGTATTTTCTTGATATAAATTTGGGATAATTTATGGAGAAATGAGGACCAGGCCTTTTTACCATTAAGTTTTTATAGAAAATGGTGTCAATAAATAAGGGTAACAAAACCATGGTGTCGAATGAAACCAGTACCTCTTTTTTATTTTTAAGCAACATTGATTAGGGAATTGTGAAGAAAATATGGAATATTTACCTAGTACTCTTCTCTGGTATCTCCTTTCCTCAAGTGAATAAGAATCCATGTAGCATCTCCACCGACCACTGTAAATTAACTATTATAGGTAGGATATTTCATAAACTAAAATGCAACATTCAACCATGGTTGTGAAAGGTTTCCTCTCATGATTCCTCTAGCCACACCTTATGGGGATTTGGAAAATATAGTTTGGGACTCCTTTTCTTCAATGAACATTTGAATTAAGTCAACAAAACTTATTTTATCTATGATAACTACACCCTCGTCAAGAATTATAGAGAATGCACTAATCACAAAGGGATCCATTAGAGTGTGTTTACCTTTAACAACTGAATCATCATCATCAAAATTTTCAAATAATTCTTGCATAATATCTTTTTCAAAACCTTGAAATATTTCAATAAATTTAACCATCTTGCTGACTCAAAAATATATCTAGCTGTCTCATCCTAAAAACATGTGTCCAATGATTTTGGTTCACTTTTCTTTTTCCTATCTCCCATATTTGGAGTTGTCATTATTTTATTGAAAACCTAATTACGGTATGAAAAATAGAGTTTGGAATTATATATGGTACATAGGAATGCAAGAAGTTAGGGATATGATGTAATAATCAACAATAACGAAATTAGGGAAACAATTATGACAATAATTATGGAAATCACTTCGGAGAATATGAGATTTAATAGGAAAGAACCTTATTGGTTATTATCAATGATTTGATGTAATGGGTCTTGATTATCAGCACATGAAGTAATAACTATAATGATTTTCACATTATATCATATCTTTTTGAAATATCTTTTTTAAAACAACTTTACATCAAATCTTTGAATGTGGTAATGATGTTGACTTCATCACATCATATATTTTTGAAAAGATTATTTTAAAATAACTTCACATAAAAAAATTTAATACAATAATGATGTTGACTTCATCACATCTATGTGGCATCACCAAAATTTGTCCACTTTAAAAAGTGTTGACTACCTAATTATTACACATGCATGACATGAAATAAAAAATGCCTAACCTTTTTGGGAAAATAAATAAAATTGTACCTTTTCCATATGAATCCATGCCTATCTTCTAGGTTTTACATGATTCTTGAAATTATAAACAAGTTTATAAGATAAATTAAATGATAATAATTCATATTTTATTGCATAATTTTTCTTCTAAAAAGTGTCATTTACTAGTTTTCACTTTTTAGTTTTTTCTTTTTTTGAATTTTTAAGGTATAAGAGCCACCATTTTCTAGTTTTTATCACTCCTCCGTTATTTTATGTTTTCTACAAAGATCATTTAGCCTTAGTGGAAGAACTAGGTTCTTCCATAAGGTCAAATTGGTCTTGATTTTTCTGAATAAACTCCTCCTTGTTGAGAGGTTTTCTGTACACATTACGACTATGACCATTGACAAAAAGTGTCCTTTAGTCACTATAAATTGGTTAAAGCTAGACAATGCCATTATTGAAAATGGTTTTGATTAGGTATGGTCCTAAAAATCTTGTCATAATCTTACCCTTAAAATTTTAGAATTTATAATCAAATAGAAGTACCCAATCCCCCTCTTGAAACTATCTTTCTCTAATGTGAGTAGCATGCCACTACTTTCTCTACTTATATATCATGTTGGTTTGAGTGAGTGCATATATTCTCAATTCATCCAACCCATTTAGTTACATTATTCTTTATTTTTGTGATTCATCAATAGTGATTCTCATATCATCTAATGTCTTCAATGTTTACAAATCAAATTATATTGGTAACAAATTTTTCTTTCCATACACAATTTCATATAGAGAAAATCTTGTAGTTGTCTTCCATGTTGTATTATATGCCCAAACTAATTTAGGTACTTTTTTCTTAATCTTTTCTATTATTATTCACTATTTTGGTTAGGATGTTTTCCATCTCTTGATTAATGACCTCCACTTACCCATTAGCTTTAGGATGATATAGTGAGTATTTCCTATGATTTATCTAGTAAAAATCTATAAAATACTTGATCATGTTGGACATGAATTGGGGTCCTTGATCTAAAATAATAGGTCCAGGATATCTAAATCTCAACATAATCTTATGATATAGGAATTCAACAACCATTTCTTCCTTAGACAATATGAGTGCCTACACTTTAGCCCACTTGGTAACATAGTTAGTACATACTAATAAATATTCTTTTTCTTGAGATGGTGTGTTGATTGGTCCAAAAAAATCCAAACCCCATTTTTCAAATGGTTCTAAACTTATTTGAATATGGAGAGACATTTCAAAGGATAGAGTAGGCTTACCCATCCTTTGGCAAGGATCACATTACCATACAAACCTTTTGATAGTATTGTAAAGAGATGGCCAGTAATAACCAACACCAAAGATTTTATGAATGGTATTTTTTGATGAATAATGTAGTCCTCCCAGTTCACTATGTCATGTTCTAATGATGTCACACACTTCATATTATTTGACACACTTATGAATTACATGATCAAGTCTAATTTTAAAAAACATGCCTTTAAACCATTTGAAATGAGAACTAGATCTAACCAAACATTTTAATTTTTTAGAGGTGAAGGAATGAGTAAAATTCCCTATTTACAAGTAATTTCCATGTCTAAAAACCATGATGAGTATGTAGATAAATATAATATATTTTCATTAGGAATAAATCCCTTCATAGGTTCATCTTCACATGGAGTGATCAATCTAGACAAAGATCCAGCAATAACATTATACTTCATGGTTTGTCTTTGATGGTTATGTCAAAATATTACAACAAAAATATCCATCTAATTATTTTCCCATCTACTACTAGTTTATTCATTAAGTACTTAATTGCTAAATGATCTATATTTATGAATACTTGATAACTAGTAATGTAATGCCTAAACTTGTTTATAACATAAACAACAACAATAAATTATTTTTCTATGTTAGTGTAACTCTTATCTATGGGTGTAATATTCTTACTGATATAACAAATGGCATATTTTTGTCATCCTCATCTCTTTGTCTTACAACTGCTCTTAATGCATTATTGGAAGCATCAGTATAGATACAAAAAGGTTTTTCCCAATTAGGTCCTTTCAAGACTAGATCAGTCATGAGTTTGTTCTTTAATGCTTCAAAAGCTTCTTGACACTTATCATTTCATAAAAAATCACTATCTTTTATTATCAAATAAAACATAAGGGGCAACTATCTTGCTAAAGTATTTAATAAATCTTCTTTAATATCTTGCATGATCAAGAAAACTTTTTACATAAGCTTGTCTTTAAGGAATGAGAAGGATATAAATTACCTCAATATTTTTTGGATCTGCATTTATTCCATGAGAATAGATATTATGTCATAAGACTGTCCCTTCATCGACCATTATGATGGATTTCTCATGACTTACATATACTCGATGATCCTCATATTTGGTAAGTAATTTATCTAAATTGTTTAAAACTGAATCAAATGTAGTTCCATAGATAGTGAAACCATACAAATACACTTCCACATAATCATTTGTAAGATTAAAAAATATGACTAACACTACTCTCTAAAAGGTAGCAGGTACATTGCATAATCTAAAACGGACCATATAAGCATATGTTCCCTAGGGGAAAGTGAATGTAGTTTTATCTTGATCTTTGGGGCCTATTTTTATTTGATAGTATCCATTGAATCCATCCAATAAATAAAAATATTATTTTTCTACCAAAGTGTCTAAAACTTGATCAATAAAAGGCAAGGGAAAATAATTTCTCATAGTGGATTTATTCAATTCTTTATAGTCTACACAAACTCTCCATTTTACATTCTTTTTATGCATAATAACTGGAGGTGAAACCCACTTGATATCAAATATAAGTTAAATAAAACCAAATTCCAATAGTTTTTCTATTTCCTTCTTAATAATTTCTTTCAAGGCTGGGTTAATCCTCCATTATGGTTGTTTGATTGGCCTAACATTTTTAGTGTAGATGTGATGTGTATAGACACTAGGATGTATTAATTTCATATCACTTTAATCCAAAGAAAAGTATTTTTTGTGTTGTATTTATACATCAAATACTTTTCTTTCCTTTTGGTCAGTCAACTAACTATTGATATTCAATAGTTTACTAGGTTGGATTACAATCTATTTAGTGCCTGGAATAATGTAATTTAATTATTTATATTCACTCATAAAGGCATTCAATAGATATTTGTGTGTTATAAACATGTGAAGTGTGGCTACATCCTTGTAAAATTTCTCACTTATGGAGATCATATTGGTTAATGGATAATGAAAATCATGTAAAAATGAATTTTGCTTATTTTGAGCCCAGTCAAAAATGGCTTGTTGAATGTCTTGTGGACCAAATAACATGTTTGGTGATATTATGGCATTGTCTTTATTTAGAATAATGGAGGTGTATTCTTACCATTCATGGTTTTTCATCTTCATAGCATAACTATCAATCTTTAGAACTAAGACACTAGTCTTCAAAGCTAATCTTCTAGTCTATAGAGCTAAACTATCGATCTTTAGAGCTAAGATTTGAAACTTTGGAGAAAAACTATTGGACTTAAAATTAAAAACTATTAGACTTCAGAGCTAGGAATTCTTGGTCTAAATATTCTATTGTTTGTTCTTCAAACTCTTGGTCATGTTCTTTGATGGTAACCATAGCTAAAGAAGATACACTAGTCTAGTTTTGTTCAAGATGATCCACCCATATTTATTCAGAAAGACCCATGGAAGGTTTAGTAGGTAGATAAATATATATCTATTTATCATGAATTCCATTATAAATGGTTTCCCTTTAGGGGTATCCATGAATTGATCTGTCATTTGTAAGATTATAGTAGTAGGTTAAAGCCCTATAAGAGATAAAGATTCTATTATGTTGACATTCATTATATTTATGGTAGTACCTAGATCTATAAGAACATTTAGAATGTTCTTGTTCCTAATTTTCATATTCATCATGGGACTTCCAGGATCTCCATATTCAAGAACAAGTATGTTTCCTACTAATATATCAATAATTTTGCTTGTTACCTAAATTGTTCTAGGATACTACTTCTTTCTTCCTGGTGCTTTGATGAAAAATACTTTAATGATTTGATTCAAATAAAGAATATTTTGAATGTCTCTTAGTAATGGAATTTTTATCTTTATCTCTTTTAATCCATGCATCAATTCATAGTTTTCCCTAGGTTTCTCTTCCTTTATCTTTTCAAGAAATGGAACAATAGGGGATATTGAATCATGGTTAGTTTGGTTATGGATTTTACCTTTTATTCATTTGCTTATTTGATTAGATGAGGCTTAAGGAGTTTTCATCATTTGTATTTTTAGTTATGGTAATGGGTGAATCTCATACTACCTTCCCTAATCTAAGTTGAATATTATTCACTTAGTTGTATTGCTTATAATATTACTTTCTTGATCAGCTCTGTAAATAGGTGTATTTTCCCTATTCTTTGGATTTTCCATTGATTATGAAGGTAATTGTGGTTGGTTAACATGATTCCAAATTACTGGTGGTTGATGTTGTGAAGAAATCAGATATTTTTGTGGAGGAAACCTTCTTTGTGGTTGATAGTATTGATTTGACCATTGAGGTAGTGACTTTTGTACCCAATGTGGTTGTTGGATTTATTTTTATGCCCAAGTTTGATTTTGAGGCATACCCCACATCTATGTCATCCATTCTTTATTACCCCATGGTTATGGTTTTGGTGGTCCCCACATTGGTGGTGTGACTTGTCTAGTCTATGGTCTCATCCATGGATTGGGAGGAAATCTTGGGATAAAGTGATTTTAAGTCTAGAAGTATTGGTTTCCTTATCTTTTGATTAATTTCAATTCCTAAAATATATATGATACTTGTTTTAATTTATTTATCATGGTAAGAAGGTGTTTTCAATTCTTAGTTTCATGGTCTATGTCACAAATACCACATAACTCTATTTTGTCTAAAGGGCAAATATTTTATCGCATGTTTGATTTTACATCTAGGACAATATATTGACAATTGTTCAATGTTGGTGACATTGGATTTTGATTTGAGGCCATATAATGTGGATGTAAATTGTACTAGAATTTTTTTTATTGAAATTAATAAATTATTCCATTAATTTGACAACTTCATGTGATTTTCCTGACCTTGATTTCCTCATGCTAGGTCTTGTTCTAGAGTAGTTAGTACATAATGCTGAAATTTGATGAAAGATTAACTTATCAATGTCACCCTTTCCCATTAAGTTCAAAGCATCACATGCATAATCATCTAACCCTTTAATAAGTACTATTTTTATGGCATATTAGTGAGTTGGTAACCACTCCATTTATGGGTAAATATAAACCTATCATGGTAATATTCTAAGGTTTCATCTTCATTTTATTTTATTTTGAAAAAGTCTCCTTTACATTCTATAACTATACAATAATCTTGATGTTTTTTTAGAAATATAGTTTCCATTTCATCCTAAGTGATGATACAATTACCCTCATAGCCCATTAACCATCTCATGGCTACATCCTTAAGTGTAGATAAGAATAATTTCAACTTTTGATTGTCTATGGCATAATCATATTTTTGGTAGAGAACCTAGAATTCAAAGTAGAACTGATCTAGGTGCTCTAATAATTTACCTCTAAAAGTAGGCAAAATATGTGGTGAAATGTTTTTAATGAATTTTTATCATCAAGAGCCAAGCTAATCAGATAGGAATAGGTTTTATCTTGTTAGGGTTATCAATCAAGGTTTTCCACATGTGCATGTTCATCTCCAATATTTTTGTCCCAATTTTGGTTATCAATCTAATCTAAATTATCTTCTTCAGTGCTCAACCTATGGTTTATCTCAAGAGAAGAATCTTTGTTTGTAACTATATATTTTTATTATAGATCTTGCGGATTAATCCAAATATTATATAAAGAGGATTTTATGGATCGATTCTCCTTATAGGAGAAGATGTCCTGAATAGGATTCTTCTTGTAAGATCTATTTGTGAGGATGAAACTTATTCTGGAGAGGAATCATAAATTTTTTGTATATGGATTTCAATTACATTTCTTTCAATTCTTGATATTTATAGAAAATATTGGATCTTATCTTCTTCTTGATTTATTTGGGATCCCTTAGAGATAAATTGTCCTCAAAAATCTCTTGGGTGGTTTATAAATCAAAAGATTTCTAAATTGTTTTTATGTTTTTGATTTTAGTGAATGTTTTTGATTTTCCTTATATAAATCTAATTTAGGATCTCACTAACACTTATTAATTAATTCCCATTATAATGGTGCCAAAAATGATAGGCTATCATTATATCTCTCCTTAAACACATCAATGGATTGGTGTCATTTTTTACCAAGGCCAGTGTCCAAGGCTATATGTAATGAGATTGTTAGATATTAGAGTTTATAGTTCATTATTTGGGGGAGTTTTAATTTTTCCATGATTTCTAAATACTAATAATAGTAAATAATATTCTATATCTATTTTAAATAAATATAAATCTAAAAGGTTTACTAACTAGAAATATCCTATTGGGATTCACACCATCAACATGCATAGCTTAAACATATGACATAAGACATTATGGTGTCCTCACTTGACATGATAGATTGGGTAGGATGGTGTGATATTACATAATCTAAAAATTTTGTCTACTATCACTTAAATGGCTTCTAATAAATTTTGAATGTGGATATAGGTTAACAAACTTTACTTTTAATGAAATTGAAAGACACATTATTGCATATAGAAAATTCACATGTATTAAATTGAAATAACCTTTGCATGTAAAGGAAACACACTTTAATTAAAGGAAATGCACACTTTGCTTTGGAAAATCAATCACACTTTTCTTTGAAAAAGAATCACACTTTTTAGTAAATGAACTATACCTAAATTAAAGAAATAATTCTAAACTATGAGCTAAAAAATACTGATTTGTCCTGATCTTTGGAGAGAAGTAAGCCCTTGCTCCTTCCTCAGAATAGGAATAAAGTTACTCAGTAATTGAAAGGAATGTTGGATATTATTTCATTATCAAAGGCACATATACAAAGATGTGAAAGTACACTTGAATTCTTCTTCTAATTTTTTATTAACTAAACTTTCTCACTTCTTATTAACTCTCTAGAATGAGGATATATGTATTAAAAGCACATTTCAACATATATTTATAGAATATAGAATTTAGTGATCTAAATGGCCAAATATGTTGATTCAAAATATAGATGATCTAGGAATAAAATCCCGTGCTTATAGGAAGATGTTAGAACTCACCTAACTAACAATAGATAGAAAATAACTAACATAAATCCAAGAAGATTTATCTGGATTTAAAAAAATATATATACAAATATATCTAGAGTATTTTAGACCATTACTATGAATATTAATGTCCAAAATAATATATATAAATATGGAAAGTCTATTTATATATAATATATGTCTTTAGAATAAGTATCTCAATCTGTAGGATCCAGTTGGACATATTTAGAGCATGCCTAGGCATCTTTAGAGCATTCTATAGAGGTCTTCAGAGTGCCTTCAGATTGTCTTCAGAGCATCTTAAAAGTTCCTTTGAAGCATCTTTAGATCATATTCAAATCACTAGATCAAAATTATCTCGACATAGGGATGTGTTTCTATACACAAAACTATGTTATTTCATCAGAGATAAACACAATAACAAGATAAAGAATAAACAATGTATTACATATAAATAAAGGATAATTGAATTTATTTCTTACTTAGATAAGACCTTAACTATTAAATGTAATACACTATATACCAAAAAGATAAAACTTATGGATAGTTTGTATTAGATATAATGAGATATATGGAATTCTCATCACTTATATAATAAATTCACCTCAAAATTACTTAATGATGTATCATGTAATTTTAAATCCCTTTCTTGATGGGAGATTTTTGTGTGTGTTTACCCAATCATCCTATCCTAATGCACTTTCATTTCAAAAGGACAATAAGATGATTTTAGGGACATGGCCTCCTATGTGTTAGTTGGTTAAAAGAGGGAAGCTTACTCCTATATTTACAAGTAGATGAACTGCCCTATTTATTTCATGATAAGTGTGGACAATATGGAATTATGTCATACCCCTTAAATTCTACTTAGCATCATCAATTATAGATTTTATTATATGGGAGGGGGTTATTTTTACTTTAATAGTATTTAGGATATTGAGGGAGTCCCCCTATATAATAATTCTTTCCATATTAAGGTTGAAGGATAGATGGATGCCCCATAAAGATGCTTTATATTTAGCTACATGATTTCTCTAAGTTCCCAAGGGGACCACATAGGTAGAAATCAATATCCACTTCAAATCCCTTATGGATCCTTACCTACTTATAGGTCCTCAATTTCCTTTTGAGGCTACATCAAAGTTCAATTTAACCCAAACTTCAAGTGGGGTATTCCATCTTGTGTATTTACAATTTAGATCTTTTTTTGGGGATCTTATTTTTTGAAACACATCCCAATTGCTGAAGATTAGTTGTACTAAGGCTTGTCCTAGATTTTTGTCTCTGGGTGAGAAGACTTTCTAATTCTTAGTTGTGGCATGGCATAATAATAGAAAACCCCATTTAGTTTGGTGCCTTTTGTTTAAGAAAAGGATATCATTATGGGATTTAAAAACACTCTAAAACTTATGTGGGAGAGACAAATTCCATATGAAATCCAAAGATGGGATGTTCTAGGGTGGTTTCCATTATTTAATGAGGTCAAACACATTATTGGATTTAACCAATGAAAGGTTGAATTTATTTAGAATCTAATTAAATAATCTTAAGTTGAATGGATAATTTAGAAATAGATGATGAATTGAGTCCTAAACTCTCCTACATAATGGGCATCTATTGGGGTCTATCAGTCCTCTTTTTACTAGGTTATCCACTATTACGACCTTTTCTTAGGTTTCCAACCAAAATAAAAATTTGACCTTTAGGGTCAAGTGTTTCATCCATAAATATTTCAAGTAGTTTCACTCATTTATATGTTTAAATCAATGGTGTGTGCTAAGGATACTGAATACATATTTCTATCTTCAGCTACCTAAAGAAAATAATCTTTTTTAGCAAATAAAAGGATGTGAACTTATTTGATGGAGGATTTAAGATTATAGATTACCTTTACTTCTTTAGATATGTATCCTTCTAAGGAAAGGAATTTAAAAATATTTCAAACTTTGTCCTCAACCTAATAGTCTTTAACTTTTGAGCCCCATCTTTGTTTGAAGACTGCATATTGATTGGCCTGAGTCTATTATGAGGAGAGTGGGGTAGTGGACATCTAGGCATCCTCCTAGAAGTCTATTTTATCTTCATCCCTTATTTTACATTTTATTTATTTTATAATAAGGTCCTTACATTTACTAATGGCTTTCCATAAGGTGGTTCCATCCTATGAACCTTATTCCCATATGAAATTGTCTATTTTAGACCCTTACAGGTATTTAGCCTTAACAATTCTTTCTAATTCTCTATCTTCTTTAATAAATCTCCATCTCATTTTTTTCTAGTAGGGTCCTGTTCATGGACTTGATGCTTTTAATGCCCAGTCCTCCATTTTATTTATGAAGACAAGCTTTTTCCCAAGAGACAAGATGAAACCTAAATTAGTCCTCAGTACCCCTCCACAAGAAATTCTTTTAGATCTGTTCTATTTTAGCTGATATCTTGGTGGGTATTCAAAATATGTACATTATGTACATATTGATACTCTAGATTGAGGGTTTGATCGTCTATAATTTGCCAACCTAAGTGAGAAGTTGTCCCTTCCATCTTGCAAGCTTCCTTTGGATACTATTAATGAGGGGATTACATATTTTGGAATCAATTTTACCTTCAAATAATGGAATTCCCAAATAGCTTATAATTTTACTCACCTAATATTCCAAGATTCTTGTGGTTATTTTCTATAGGATGACTGGGGTGTTAATGAAGAACAGATAGCTTTTATGAAAATTAATACATTGGTTAGAGATAGGTTCATAATTTTTTAAGATAGATTTTATCTATTTAGATTCCTCCATAGATGATTCCCCTAAAATTATCATATCATCTACAAACTATTCATGGGTGATAGGATATGTATTCAGTGCCACTAAGACACTTTTACTAAGGCCCTATGTGAAGGCTTTCAACAAGCTCCTTCCCAGAGTTTCTACTACAATATGAAGAGATATGGGGAGAATGGTTTCCTTGTCTTATCCTTCTTGAGGCTGAGAAGAACCATTTTGGCACCCGATTCATGATTATGGATAATTTGGGTGTAGATATTCAATTCTAGATAATTTTCCCTATGTCATGGTTGAATCTTAGTTTTTCAAGAATCACCGTTAGAAAGTTCTAGGAGATTTAATCATATTATTTATTCATGTTCAACTTAAGGAACACTACTTGCCTTGGGGATTTTGATATTGAATGGATAGATTCATGAACCAATACAATATTTTCTATTATTTGTCTTTTAGCCATGAAACTCCTATGTTATTCCCTAATGACTTTATCCAAGAGATGTTGCATTCACTTCACCAAGATGATCGAACAAATTTTGTAAGTGGTATTGCAAAGACTAATAGGTTAGAAGTCCTATAGATTATTTTCTCTTGTATTTTTTGGAATTAAAACCAAGAAAGTGATATTCATTTATCTAATAATGGTTTTGGATTGAAATAATTCCATGGTTGATTTCTCAATGTCAGTGTGAACTATAACCCAATTTTTTTGGAAGAAAAAGGGGGAAACCATTAGGTCCTAAGGATTTGAAACCTTCCATTTCAAAGATAGAATTTTTTACCTCCTCCTTAGATGGGACTTTAGTAAGGGAAGCATTGTCAATGTTATATATAACTTTGTCAAAGTTATTTAAAGTGTTATCCACTAGTTGTTCATTAGGGGGCCTTCTTTTGTGAGGATATTTTTGAAAAAAATTATTGTACGGTGTGAGATCTCCTCATATCCTTTGCTAAAATTGACATTATCCATTTATATCTAAGTTATTATATTCACATTTCTATGTTTGGTCACTGAGTGATGAAAGAACTCGGTATTGCTATCCCCCTCCTTCAACCAAGTCCACCTAGACTTTTATCTCCAATATGTTTCTTCCTTTGCCTAAAAGTTGTGAAATTGGCACAAAATTTATTTTTCCCTTTGATAAGTTTACTCATTATTATTTTTAGATATGATATTTCTTTGATTGTCATTAATTCTACCTCCATTGCCCTTTTATGCAAGAATATACCCCCAAATACCTCCTTGTTCCAAATTTTCATCTTTACCTTGAGAAAACTTAGTTTTTTTAATAATAAACATATTTGAACCTGAGAATGGTTCTTTCCACAATTATTTTAAGGAGTTGATTAGGTTTGGGTGATGGATCCACATTATTTTAAATATAAAGGGACTACATTTTGGTTTCAATATTTTCTCACCTTTAAATATCAAAGGATTGTGATTTAACAAGATTTTGGGTAGGGAAGAGAATCTACTAGAGAATTAGATGTCATAGTTTAGAGAGATCAAAAATCTATCAAGGTAGACTTAGATCAAATTTTCACATAGTATTCTATTTGACCATGTGAATGGGTTGCCATTTAGGTTCACATCCATAAGCCATGTTCTTGTGATGAAATCATTAAAATCCATCATGTTTTTTATTATATCTATATGTTCCCCTGTTTAAACCCTAGGAGTAAGAGGGGTATTAAAGTCCCCAACTATGATATATTTCCATCTTTCATAGGTCCTTTAGAAGGAAAGCAGACTTTCCCATAAATTATTTTTGGTAGTTTTGATATTTGGGGCATAAACATTAGATAGGATCCATTCCTATTTTTTATCTAAATCTCTATAGATAATAGATATTTGGGTGTTAGTCTTATAGAGTTGGTTTCCTTCAAGGTAATTTGGGTTATAAAAAATTGAAAGACCCCTAGAAGTGCCTTTAGAATCTAATGCTAATACCTAAGTTTTTATCCATACTTTCTTATCACATGATTTTAAAATTGTTTTAGACATTTTAGTTTCTTATATGAGTATAACTATAGGGTCGACTCACTTTTTAAGGTTGAAAAGGGTCCTCTACTTCCTTGGGTTTTTTAACCCTCTGACATTCCATGTTAGGATTTTCATTTCTTATCCTGATTTATTTTGAGGTTTTGTTGGGAATTCATAGCAATTTGTTTAGCCATTTTGATATTCCTTGTGACTATTCTTAGTGACCTACCCATTAGTTTTGGGGCAACTCAAATATTAGTTTTTTCCCTCCCTTTTCTAATTTTGGAGTTTGTAAAAAACCCTTCTTCTTGGATCATTTCTAGGGTTAGAGATTTGGACATAAAGCATTGTCTCATATCTTTATTGGACTCTGTAGTCTTTAGAAGGGAAGATATTAAGGCATCCTTATAAAGGGGTCTATTTTCATAATAAAAAGGAACAAAAAGGGGGATTTTTGTGCCAAATCTTGAGCTATCTCTAAGACAATTTTAAGCATAAGAGGTTGAACAGGTCCCAAAGAGTGATTACTTGAAGGTGAAAGAGGGGGGAGGTGATAGTTTAAGGGACCATGGGGAGGAAAGGGTGTGGAAGGAGAGATGAGGGTCATAATGATGGAGGGAGAGAGAAAAGTTAATGTGCTATGTTTCAGGGGAATGAGGAGAGGAATGGGATAAGACCAAAAACACTCAAGGGGGTGATGCACTTGGGAGTAACCATCACTTAGTAAGAGGGTTAGGTGGTTTGGAAGTTGGGTGGGCTAGGGGAGGAGGTGTCCCTAGGAGGTTTCTTAGGGAGAATGATATTGATGGGGGTGGGTGAAAGAGGGGGTCTAAGGGTGATCCCTAGGGGAGGAACTTTTTGACTCAAGGACATAGAATCAAAAAATAGTTCAAGAGGAGTAAAGTTTTTTTTTCAAAAAATACCTTTCAAATCACCTATAATAAAATCACTTGGTGGGGCCTCAAGAAGTATAATAATTATTAGTTTATTAGATTTGTGTTCCATCCTTTGTCTATCCTTTCAAGTCCACATGTGTTTGAGGGTGTTTATATTTGATGCTTATTTGGGTAGTCTTTCAGCATATGAATAGGAATATTTTAGTGCAATAAAATGCTGGATTTGTTCTAATAAGTGATATGTTGTATCCATTATCTATATTTAGAATTTATTTTAGTCTTATGGAGTAGTAGTTTATCTATTGGTAGAAAGACATGCACCTAATCTGCATCTATATTTTGGCAAGAGAGTGTTACTGGGTCAATGGTTATGGGTTACCCCAGTGTCCTAGAAATTCATTTAATAACTTCTAGATGCTAGTATTCTAAAGGAATATCTAGGAGTATAAAATACATTGAAACATCATCCATGGAAGTTTTTTAGAGATTTAAACCCACCTTCCACCTCTTGGTACCATGCTAGCTTTGACCATGAGCTAAGGCCCTTGAGAAAGAACATTTATATAATTTTATTGTAAGGAGAAGTTGATCCAAAAAAAACCTTAGCTAAGGTGAAAACGTCCAAGTTTCCTTTGGGTTTCCACTTAGAGTTAGTCTAGCTATGAAAAGAATCTATGTTTGGCAAAATCCATTCACCTTTGTCAATATAGATTTGTCTAGTTCCACATTAGCCTGCTTCACCATGGGGTTAGGTACTACTATAAATACCTCATCATTATCCACCACCAATAAAATATGGATATTCCAATGTTCATGGCTAACCAATCTTTTTCCTATTACTCTATCCACCCAATATAGTTTGGGGGAATGTGATTCATACTATTCTTGAGATTTGTCAATCTTATTCGCCCATTACTAAGTGGAAACCATTTCTTTTCGTCCTTTGTCTACAATGAAATTCCAATGATAGGAATTAGGTGGGTCCACATTTACTTTGGAGTATTCATTATTGCTCAGAATATTATGTTCTAGCATTTGGGTAGTGTCTACATGGCTATTCTAGTTTTCCCACCCAAGCAAAAATTCAAATTTTTGAATATCATCCACTCAATTTCCATCCTTTCTCTCCATTATATCTATCAACCCATTAGCCCATGAAAATAATGATACAATATTCTTTCTCCACCTTATATTTTTCCAATAGTTTTCTAGCCTACTAAGTAGCTCGTTATTAAATTTATTTTTCTCCCATTCTTTTACTAAGTTTTATAGTTTTATCATTTGTTAAACTATGAAATTCTCCAATTTATAAAATATTTAAAATTGATGTTGTTTATCATAATTTTATACTACCAGATCATTCTTTTATTTGGATTTTTACTCAATATTTTGGAGTTATTCACCACTTTTACCCTCATGGGATATGGGTTCTTCTTCTACTATTTTATTAAGTGTTTCCTCTTGATACTTTTCCATCATCATCTTAGTTGCTCTGATCTTCTCCTTTGTTTGTATGATTATTACTATAGGTAGGAAGAGAGTCATCCTATTGTATCATCTAACTCATGTGGACTTAAGTTTGTGTAGTCCAAAATTTCTCTAACTATCCTATGTCATCCATCCACATCTATATTTTTTTATATTCTTCCCACTGTGGGTATACTAATTTATTGTGACACATCACTAATAAAGTGTTCATGTTAGGTACTTATGCATGACTATCCCATTCATTTATTTCTTAAATTTCTCCTTCATCTACTTCCTCTTATGAATCTAATTTTGAATATGTGACTAGGGTTTCTTTTCTCCTTTTTAGTTTTACTATTTTTTATTTTCCCTTGACTTTTTGTAATGACTATGGTGAAGTAATTATTTGTATTTTCCCTCCACTAAATTATAACAGTGTTTATTCTATCACTATATATATTTTCGGGGGTACATATTTTTCTTCTTATGTTTTAATATTTATTTTTGATATTGTAGAGGTCCATCCCTTATTCTAGATACGTTTATCCTTAAATATTATGAGGGGATACCCTTAATAGTAATTTATTCCTCTCATAATACCTCACCAATAACATAATACTTAACTATGAATGAAATATATCTTCCTCTTCTTCACCTTCTAAATATTCCAATTCTATAGTTCCTCTTTAGAGGCATATAGATATTCATATACTAGGGTTTTTTGTAGTTGCTTATGGTAGTGCTTTTTTTAGTGTGTTGGTTTCTTGTTCTATCATTGGTTGATAACTACCCTCAATTTCCCTCATGAATTTTTATAACATAGCATCCTATGTTAAACTCTGAGCTCCAATTATTATCACTTTAATTTTCTCATCGCTAGCCTTATAGGGGAGAGGTAGAAGTAGTGCAGATTTTGTAGCAAAAGGTTACATGTAGACATTATCTATATCTATAATAAAATTAACCTCTATGTAATATTTTTGGACTATTTTTTATATCCTATATCTACTAGCTACCATATTCTTAATTATTTAATCCCATGATATAAATTATCCCACCTCTTATACTATAGACATCCCTAATAGTGTGGTTGTTATTTGGGTGCTTGTGAGGGTAGTGAGTCCCATTTAACCAAACCCTCATGGCTAGGAATACTATGAGTAAAATACATGGCTAAAAATAGGATAAGTGACCCATATCAAAAATCATGTATACCTTACATTATCTCTCATAGGTTCTCTAGGTATTATTCATAGAGTGCACTAGAAAAGTCATATTGTATACTAGTATAAATCATATCAAATTCAATCTGCACATTCTTTATGATTTCCAAATCTAATATATTTATGTGTACACATTTCATGTAATCACCTTCATATAGAAATTTACTTTGGAGTCCTTGATTTTTTGAATTGAAAAGGCTTTGTGATTGAAACTTGTCCCTATGATTTGGGATACCCTTCTTGTGATAACATTATTATTTCCATCATATTTATGATTAATATTTCATTCATGCATCAATCAAATCATGGTAGCTATAACATCATGTGTAATCTAGTAGGGTTGATCTATATACAAAATGTCTTCATGAGATCTGATAATAAACATATTTGTGGTACTTACCACTAATCTAAAATATGTAAATTGGCTCTAAACATATAGTTTCATCTATGGCATGATGTCATACTATACTTTATATTTTATCTATTTTATTTGGGAATTGATTTTTAACATTTCACTTCCCTTAGTTTCTAAAACTCTATGGTCAATTTCTACCAGATGTGACTAAATGCATTTATAAGTATCTTCTACATGTCTTACTAGAGAGGTAACACTAGAAAAACACCCTATGAATCCATATTTTCTTATTTTCATGAATGATTTTTTAACTAAGGTTTCTTAATTTAATCGATAATGATAACTTGGGTACCTGCATCATTTCTAGATCTATAAAATTGATCAATGAATTAAGCATATTGTTAATGATTCATGCACAAATTTGTTGAGTTTTGGTGCTCAAATGATTATGTAAAATTTCCATTAATGAAACAATTATTTTATAATGTGTTTGATTTATTACTTAATCACAATGTTATCCAATATTTGTATTACAAATTTTTTTCAATACCTTATTTGATTCTTTTTTAAATGCCTCAAATGTATCATTTTCTCGAGGGTGGTAAATAATAATTATGTTATGTTGGATCAAAAAGTGCTTAATAAATTCCACAATTGTAATATTGATGAAATTCTTACCCTAATCACTCGTTATGCTTAATGGGAATCCAAATCATGTGATTATTTTTTATAACATGAAATTATTATCAATGTTGATTGTATAATCCTTTGTGTGCATTGATTCTTCCAAAAAATTTAAGTATTTTGTTCTGGTAATAATGAATATAACATTATTATTTCTTTTTGTGGGTTTAATTGGACTTGTATTGTTTATTTTTAAAATGGAGAAAGCATTAACATTAGGTAAAGTGCCATCTCATCTTTGACATTTGGTTTTCACATATTTTGACATATGTCAAAATTATTTACATATTAATGTGAACATTGTAAGAGTTTTTGCCACTATAGGATTTCAAGCATTATTTTAATACATGTACTCTCTCCATATTTGTGTCCTCCTACAACTTCATCATGTGATTCTCTTAATATGTTATTCTAAGTATGTGGTAATTTGAATCTCCATAATGCTTTATCTCTTCCTAAATTTGAAAGCTTGGATCATCAATATTTTTCTATGTAATAGGTTATATTTTTATGAAAAATATGTATTGCATATAAATTGGGTAATACTTTCCATATATTTGGGAATGGCTTCCATGCAAAAGAGGTGATCTCTAAGAAACACATCCTCAATTGCTCACATATCTTCACTTTTAGTAATTTTAGATAGATAATTAAGTTTTTTATTTATTTTTCCTTGTTTCACAACAATTTTAAATTTAAATCCTTAGAATATCATTAGCTAATGAAAAATTATTCTTTGTATCACCAATCTATTGATTAAATATTTAAGTGGATCATAGTCTGTAAAGAATATAAATGAGGTTTCTAATAAGCAATGTTTGTATTTATACACAAAATATACCATATCTAGTGCCTGTCACTATGTGATAGAGTATTTCCTTTCCTCATTGGAAAATTTCTTTCTTGCAAATGAAATCTGGGTGATCTATGTTTCTATGAGGTCATGCCAACACCACTCCTATTTCTATGCCAAATTCATCTACATGAATAGGGATGTGGACCTTCCAACTGGGGAATAAAATTATTTGGGAATATATAATATTATTTTTAAATTTTTAAAATGATTCCTAACATTTTTTAACCAATACAGCGGTTATTTATGTCACATCTTTATAAAGTCATATATTAGTTCACTTATGGTTATGTAGTTTCTTATAAACTAGTGGTGATATCTAGTACAACCCAATTTTTTCCTAGCCTCTTTTTGTGTCTTGGTCCATGGTAGGTTTGTTATAATTGTTTTAAGTGGGTCCACCATTAGACCTTTATTTCATATTATATATTCAAATAAAGTAACAAATGGTGTGGTAAATATGGCTTTATTTAGATTAAGAGAAATGTGAAGTTGATGAAATATTTGAAACATTAGACTTAACACCTAAAAAAATCCTTAATAAATATATACACCATATAATCATCAAGATAAATTTCTAAAAAATCATGAAAAAAATCTTTGAATGCAGTCACCATATTTTGGTTAAACATAGTCAGTGCATTTTTAAATATAAATAGAATAACTATATACATAAAGGATCACCATTATGTATAAAATGTATTATTTGGCAAATATTCAATTAATATTTTTACCTAATGATATTTATAAAATCCATATTGAAGGAATAGATCTCTCATCCCACAACACTTTCTAATATCTCTTTGATAAATGATCTTTAGAAGGGATTGTGTAAACATGACTTATTCAAATATTTATAGTCAATGCAGATGCATATTTATCTAGTTTTATTATTTTAAATTAACATAAGTCTAATCCATTATGTGTCCTCTATATGAGTTATTATGCCTCTAGTTATAATATTATCCATCTTAGTTTTTACTTTTTCCTTGACACTAGGATTCAATTTATATGGTCATTTCCATAGAGGTTTTCTTTCATCTTTTATTAAAATTTCATAGTCCCAACCTCATATTTTATTCATTTTAGTTCTATGAAAATTATTTGGAATAAGTATTCTTATTCTCTTAACAACTATGATATATTTTCTACTTCTTATTATTCCCATTAATTACCTACTTTTTCCATTTTAAGATTACCCTTTATAGCAACATTCTCATATCTGAGTTTGAGTTGTTGAGAGAAATATTGTGTTTTGTCTTATATGGTATCTAGGAGTTTCCAATATCCTTCCTCAAATTTTGTTTTTATTTTTTCCCATTTTAAATCATCATCATACTTTTGTTTTGTGATTTTTATGTAATATATCATATTCTTAATTTATTTTATTTTAATAGTTCTTTCTACATATTTTGATAACTCTCTTGTGATTGTACCAATTTATTCCTAGTCATCTGTATGGCCTAACACTATTTATTCAAAATATATTTTATTTTTAAAATTATTTTAAGTAGATACTTGTATGAATAGAATATATCTATCTTTTGCAATGCTGAACAAACCCTAGTATTTAGATCCTAAAAGTTGAAAGTTATACAAAGAATCATTTTTAGGTCCTCCCATCAACCAATTCCTTTCTAAATATATTGATACATGTACCATGTCTTTTGTAATGAGTATAGGGTCTAGTAAAAAAAAAACTACCCACATTCATCTATTAGTTTCACCTCTTGCATTTCATACCTTTTCACCTTGTTCAATATGTATCCTTAGATTTTTATTCCTAAATAGTTGTGTATTTCAAAAAAATAACTTTATGATTTAATAAAACTTATCTAAATTAATACACAAAATGTTTTCCAACTTCCTATGGTGATTTTATGAGAATTCCACACCTTTTGGTAGTGATTTTTAATGTGTCATAAATGACCTTATACCTTATTTCTTCATGGTGGAATACCCTTATGAACAATCCCAAATTTGATAAATTTTGGTGATTTATTATGGAATGACTATTGAATGTGGTAAGCCTTGAATCTCTAAAGTAATGGTTTTTTTAATGTGGTAGTGATTTTTACTTTACAAGGTATTTTCCTCATATAATATACCTTCTTGACTATTGTTTTAGACTCCCTATACATCCATGCTTCAATTTCATCTCTACCTCTTCTTATCCTAGTAACATTTTCCTTTCATTATTTGGATCATGGTCATCCTCTACTCTTGTAATTTTATTTAGTGTGTATAAATTAGATAGATCATCAAAATCATTATCCTAATCATCCAAAAATAAATCCTCTAACCATGTAGCTTTCATCCTTGTTTCTACTGGAAAGTAGACTACCAAAAAATTTCCTTCAAATGTAATTTATTTTCTTCATAGTGTAATGAACCATTATAGTGAATAAACCATTATAAATTTAACAAGGCTATGCAACCTAAATCACACATATTAATAAATTTAAAGTCTATTTTTATTTTTATTCCCATTAAATTAATTTCTACATCTCTTAAGGTTCTAATTGGTGAGTGTGGTGTACTACCGGCCATTGAAATATCATACATTGTGGCATGAAAATGTGGTTTACAAAGTATTTCCCATGTTTTACATGGTAAAACATTTGATTTTATATCCAATAATGTCTTTCTTACCTTATGGACATCTATTTTGATATTAAGTAGAATGGAATTTTTATTCCACCTCTTACTCATTCTAAATATATTATTTTAATTTTTCTTATGATCTATCTAAATTATTTGTACCCTATGGTCTGTGTTTCTTATTTTATTATTTAAATTTTTTTGATATTTGAGTCACCAAATATTGTTTCTTAAGTATTTCCATCATTCATTTTAAATTGTTAATCTCCTTTTCATCAAAATAGGTCATCTTAAGTTGATCCTTATCTTATTTTTATTATATTACTATTCTAATTTTTCTACTATGTGGTCATGTTTGTATACATAAAATTCTCACCATTTTCATGTCAAAATTACAAGTCTAAATGACTTCCTATAATAACACACAAATTGGACCCAAACCACCAAAACACTCTAATTTGTCTACACACATCAGATGCCATTATTGAATCATGTCAATATGTTATGAATTAGGGAATTACCCCATACATAATCATTATCTTATTATAATTCATATCCAGTCAAAATTTAACCTATAAAATTGACATTTTCAACCAATAGTGCATGGTAATTAATCGAATTCTAAGAATTACAAATATCCTAATTAGATTCACTTAACTAACTAAATCGAATCAAATTCTTAAGTGATAAATCCATATCAAATTATTTAATATCTAATTCTATAAAAAAAATTCATCAAAAAGTGACATCATCATGATAAAAGTGGTCACAAAGTCAAAATTCAAGTAATTCTTAATCAATACAACAAATATCTGATTTGTGCAAGCCATGCCTATTGATTTCCCTATTCTTACAAATATTAATTACAACATTTATTGTGTTTGGTATCTAGAATTAAATTTACTTTTTACTACACATATTGATCTTGAGATGGATAGTCCATATCATTTTATTTAGACTATAAATACATAGGCCATGACCATTTTTTATCAATCTTTTATGTGCAAAGAATTAAAGACAAACTATTTCAAAGAAGATTCACCATTCTTAATCGTATTTAATCAGATCCATTGGTGAACAAGGGGATATTTTATTTGAATTAACACACACATTAAAAATTAATTTTATATCCACAAATTAAACAAAAGCATTTGCAAAATATCTACTATATGGAGTGTTCAAGGAAGGGCAATGTATTGTTTGTCTTCTTGTATTGATTTCTTTATTTAGTGATTCTAGCTCACCCTAGGGAGCAAACATAGAGTTTAGTTCATGAATTAGTTTTATATTTCATTCTAATAACATTGTATTACCCCTATTTATAATCTTTTTCTACATAATATCATGTCCCTATGCTTATTTATGATCTATTTTTCTTCTTAGGAGGCTCATTTTTGAATCATTTTCCCATTTTTTTAGCCATTTTCTTTTAACTAACCCATTCTTCAACCTTTTCTAATGAAACACACATTTTTTTTCCCATTGTCACTCTCATAAAAAAAAAATCCACTCTCCCATCGTGAAGATGTCATGGGTATCCAAAATAATTTTTGGGGCATTTTCATTGTTCTTGTTGCATTTCTTGAAGCAATTGGACACATTCTATTATTTTTCTTATAGTTTATGTTTGTTTATTTTTTAATGTTGTTTATTTTCATTTTCTATTTTTTCCTAACTCATTCCAAAATTTTGAGAGGTGCATCATCATGATGCTCTATATTATGATGTTATGCTTGAGTCTATCCATTGGCATATGCCAGTGTTCCCATCATTGCTTTTATCATGGGTGTGATGTTGTGATTTGTCTATAAAATTGAGGGTTAGTCCAAACACATGTTATGGGTTTGTATTCATGCTATTTTATATCATGGTATATATTATATTGGTGTTATATCAAAAATTCAAACATGGTAAGTCTAAATCAATAATTTTATAACAAGATATCTACTTGTCTACTATCCCCCAACCAAGTCATCATGTGCCTAATAGTCATTTATAAAAATTAAAATATACCATACTAGGGAAAACCTAAACTGATAAAATGATAAATTCTACCCTAATGGGGAAACTCATTGAATCAAATGATCAAATCTTCCCTACTAGGGCACATTATTATCTATCAACTAAGATTGCCATTTTTGGGCCCAATTTGTTTCTCTATCTTCTTTCTCTTTTCATGATCCCATGATGGTATTGTAACAACCCCACTAGGTTTTACTAAAATAAAGTGAATTTTAGAAAAATTACTCATATTTATATTATATATTTCACCACAATATATATAATTAAGCTATATTTAACAAAATGCATTATTTTAGTTAACCACATGGTTTATATCTAATCGACTTAGCTAATGGTCACCATGAAAATAAATAACAAATCATGAATAATGTTGAATGAACAATAAATATTGAATAAAATCCATTAAAGTAATAGTATGATTTACACCATGGCTGATACAACATCACATCCATTATTGTATAAGTATAATGAATAAATATTACATTTTCAGTAATGAATAATATCTCAAATAATAACTCATGATACAAAGCTCCATAGAGAATTAGTCTCCATGACTCAATAGTATCCACCACTCAAGTATTGATATGTAATCTCAAGTGTATTATCTATTTTATTATTCTTGCAAGGATGGAGAACAAAATCTAAGTGCTTTTCCACACCAACCTTAGACCATAGATCCATGCACTATCTCCCAACAAGGAAATGGCCCTCACTTCATGGATGGGTAGATAATAATGGTTCAAGTATCTAGAGTGACAAACTAAGACTTGTGTGCCAAATATATCTAATACATGACATGTACCATAAATAAATCCATTATAACATGATATCATACAAACATGAAAAGTATATCAACATATAAATGATAATTTTTAACTACAAACATTACTTTGGCTAAAAGTGTTCAAATAGTTATGATATCTAGGATCAATTAATTTTATACACACCACTTAATTAGTTTACACCCCATCTTGTATTGATGGTGATAATTAAGCCACTAGAATTTATCTACTACTTATTTAGTGTCATAAATGCCATATCTAGTTAAAATATTTAATAATATAAAACTAATAGATTCAATCAAAATATTTCCTATTAGTAGATATAAATATGTTGAGTACATGGATATCAAATACATACATTTAGTCCATAAAATGTAGTGCAATGAATCTAATATCATATACTTTAATACAAAATAATAAATAGAATCATAAATACTCCTCATTATAAATGTACCATCTGAGTAAGAATTATATCTAGACTACCAATTACCCAAAATCACTAACTTATAATGTTATTTCATCAATGAAACAAACATTAATCACATGTTATTTATTTCTTTATATTCCATATATATAACAAAATCCAATCGAAAAACAACTCAATAAGATATGTATTTAAAAATTTCAATACCTTATTTTAATGTTTCAACCAAATATCAAAAATATAGAAAAGTACCCATAATAACCTTCTACATAGTAATGTTTACAAACATATAAATTGTTTGTGTTTATAACACTATCAATAATCATAAAATCATTAACTTATAATGTTATTTCATCCATGAAACAAACATTAATCACATGCTATTTATTTTTTTTATATTTCACATATATATCAAAATCCAATCAAAAATAGCTCAATAAGATCTATATTTAAACAATTAAATACCTTCTTTTAATGTTTCAACCAAACATCAAATATATAAAAAATTACCCATAATAACCTTCTACACAATAGTGTTTACCAACATAAGTTGTGTGTGTGTGTGTGTGTGTGTGTGTGTGTGTGTGTGTGTGTGTGTGTGTGTGTGTGTGTCTGTGTGTGTGTGTGTCTGTGTGTGTGTGTGTGTGTGTGTGTGTGTGTGTGTGCGTGTGCGTGCGTGCGTGTGTGTGTGCGTGCGTGCATGTGTGGGTGTGTGTGTGTGTGTGCGTGCGTGTGTGTGCACGCTCGTGCACTCGCGCGCGCGCACGTGTGTGTGTGTGTGTGTGTGTGTGTGTGTGTGTGTGTGTGTGTGTGTGTGTGTGTGTGTGTGTGTGTGTGTGTGTGTGTGTGTGTGTGTGTGTGTGTGTGTGTGTGTGTGTGTGTGTACACACACACACACACAACTTATATGTTGGTAAACATTACTAATAAAAAAGGGTATTGTGGGTACTTTTTTATATATTTGATGTTTGGTTGAAACATTAAAACAAGGTATTTAATTCTTTAAATACATATCTTATTGAGCTATTTTCTGATTGGATTTTGATATATATGTGGAATATAAAAAATAAATAGCATGTGATTAATATTTATTTCATGGATGAAATAACATTATAAGTTAATCTGTACATCTGTACACACACACACACATGGTATAAAAAATATGATTATTGACAGTGTTATAAAATTAAATATGGTTATACCATATATATATATATATATATATATATATATATACATACTATTATTAAATTTCCACATAATTTTCTATATAGTCATAATTAGGATAAGGTATATGTTATACTCTAAGTAGACATGTATTGTCTATGATCTTAGAGTATCTCATATACTCTAAGTAAATACTAGGCTATAATAAAATTATCCCATTGCCTTAATTATACCAATTAATTCCCAATTTACTTATTTGACTAAAAACACAAAGAACTCATGTGATTTAAAATTCAAACACAACCAAAAAATTATACTCTAATTCCATTATTTCAAAATACACAAACCATTTAATTCATAGTATTAATTAAATTACTTGCATATAAAATGATCAAATATATACACTCAATCGAGTATGTTAAAACTTGTGAATTATGATAATAACTCAGACCTTGACCACTTAATTACACCTCAAACAATAATATTGTTTACATACTAAGACCTATTATAGTCTACATGAGGATTTCACTCAAAATTTAATAGCCAATATGTATGTATGTAATGGACAGACATAACCAAATAACTCAACCTTATTGTTTACATAGTTCATAAATAAAAAGATCAAACGATAATCATTTAACTCAAATAAATTATTTACATAGTCATATACAAAAGGTTCAAATGATAATCATTTAACTCAATCAAATCAACATTTACCTTTTATTTTAAAATCTATACATAAAATAGAATACAAAGACAACTGATGAATTTCTATCTGACTATATACCTACCATTGGCATCATTACCCAGTTCAAGGCCTTATATTCATATGGATTACCTAACTTAAACCCCACCTCTGTATATGTATAATTATGTATGTTACTAGATTAAAAATAGAGTCAAGTATATATCCCATACACCTAATCCATAAATCTATATAAAACTAATGCTAATAAAACGCATTCAAAAACCACAACCTTTAAATTTATTTATACATATACCATAAGTTGGTTATCAATCAATACATACACATTATATTCAAAAAATCCCTAAATTTTAGGATATATATATGTGTGTGTGTGGGTGTGTATATATACATATATATATATTTATGTATTTATATCATCAAATTTTAATTTGAGTATATATGTATGTATGTATTTTACAAAATCAAATAGTTATAAAAACTTATAACATTTTTAAAAAAATCTTATTTAGGTATATACATAGTTGAAAACCCTCATACCCATATAGAGTTTATCTATGTTTGAGGTTTAATGTTTGTATTATCTTATTAGTTCAATGTTAATATAGATTCCAAGACCCTACCCAAGATACCCATACTATTTATAAATATGGATTATAAACTAAAAGGAAATAAATATAGAGTTCCATTGACATAATAATCATGGAAAAAACTTACAACTTTACCCACTCCATTAGGGTTATTTATTTTGGATGTAGGGTTATGTGGATGGTGACCCATCCACATGGACCTAAATATAGCCATTTTATAATTTAAAAAACAAATCAAAACCTATAAAAAATCCTTTAAAATACATCACATAAGAATTTCAAGTACATTACCAACCTATAAAGATGATTACAATGCTAAGAAAACCAAATTTATCTACACTCCTAATCTTGAATGCTCATTATTCTTCTTCTACCTTCTACACCCACATAATCCATGTCCTCACAGGCCTCCTTCCATATTTATTTATTCTCTTCCATCCCATTCCTTTCCATGAATTTATCTTCTCTTCTCGATAGACAAAAGATAATAAAAAAATGCATGTCTAGAATAGCTTGACCAAACGTCACTAAGCTATAGTCTGCCACTATTCTTCATGTAGTCATCTTCAAAATCACATAATGGTTTTACTATAATTATGGTTGACTCAAGTAATGTATAGATTATAAACCTTAGTCATCTTAAAACTTATAATAATTAATTAAATAATCATTATACAATCCTTATTATTATGCATACCTTTTGACTTTATCAAAAATAGCATCAACTTCTCATAGCCCATGCAAATAAACTAAATAATAAGTCATTAACATTATTATTCCATACAATATCAACAATTAAAAAAGTCTATATAACATAATGACTACATGACAAGTTAATACATATATGACTTTAAAATACTATTGACTATGTTACCAAGTCATCCAAGAATCAAACATAATGCATTCAACCTTAAACTATAAATTAACTTCCTAGGTTAAACAAATAACCATAGACTTTAGCAAAGACTCTATAAACAATATGATATTTGCATAATCATTAAATAATAATATTATCCAAAACACATTTTCATGGTATTTCATTTATTTCCTAATCACTTCTCATAAGTCAGTACATCAACTTCATTTTATCATGCCAAAGTCATCAGTTAATACCTAACAAAGAACTTATAACTCTTTAATATATTTTTTTAAGTTAATCAACTATTATATTAATAATAGTAACTTTATAACATAAACAATTACTTAAATAAACTAATCAATCTAAATAATACTATTTATAAAAACACTTAGCTATGTACAATACAATCATTGGTTATTATAAAATACTAGTAAGTCATGTTAATACATGAATAGATTCATTCAATCAACCCAACAATAATATTAATAGTTAATAATGTAGTAACAACTAGATTAGAAAATCAAACAACATGATAATAGAATAACAAAAGATTTCAAAAGACTTATTTAACAGCAAATAAAATATATCACAAGTATCTAACTCAAAACAATAACCATAAAACATACTATTCTATTATGATGTATGCATGGGTTTTTGATTTTTCACTTTGGCATCCCATAATGCCTCCATCTACACCATCCTCTCTGATGATGCTCTCCATCCTTCATACTCTAAGGGATGGATCTATCCTATATCCACCTCATAAAAATGAAGGTAGTTATCCCAAAACATAATTATATCCATAAAATACTATTATATAACTAAAAAAATGATCATAAAGTACAAAATATAAAAGTATAGCTATCTCATAGCAAATTGATCATGTAAATTAAGAAACATACAACTGTCCCATAATCAATATATGACATAAATCTTAATCAATTCATAGTTAATCAATTAACAACCATAATAATCCATGGATCAAATAGGTTTTTTATCTTAGAGAGAAATCAGGATATGACATCCTTCCCCCTAAAGTGGGCCATCATCTTGATGACTTTATTCAAACACAAGTTCTAAATTTAAAACATTATTTAGTAGAAAATAAAATAATATATACATGAAAATCAATTAAACAAATAGGGAAACAACCTATAAAATTCATCATAGTCCTCCAAAGTGTCATTATCTTCATAATGTTGGTCTCACTGGACCTTGCACTATGACACTTCTCTATTATGCAAACTAAGTTTATGAGTGTTAGTTATTCTTATTGGTTATATCATGACCACCCCATAATCCATAACCTATAAAGTATTCAAATCAAACACATGTGAATGATAATCAACATAATTTTTAAGATAAGACATATGGAAGATATTATGAAAAATAACTAGAGCTAGTGGTAATGCAAGCCTATACGCTACAAAATTAACCACTTATAAAACCTCGAAGGGTCCCACATATCTTAGTGCAAGTTTTACTAACTTCCCAAATTTAATTGAGCTTCTTTGAGGTTTAGCCCACATAAATACTTTATCACCAACATAAAAATACCCTATTGTTCTCTTCAAGTCAACATAACTTTTTTGTCTACCATTGGCCTCTACTAACATCTACCTAATTTTTAAAATCCTCCATTTCTTAAAGCATCTTAGGTCCAAAGAATACCCTGTATTCTAACCTATCCCAAATTATTGGTGTTCTACACCTCCTTCCATATAATGCCTCAAATAGACCCATCTTTAACACTAATCGATATGCATTTTTTAATAAAAATCAACCAATGGAAGGTAATCCTCTCACTTTTATTTCTTATTAATATAATACATATGAAGGAGATCCTATAAAATCGAGTTAACTCATTTTATTTATCCATTGGATTTTGGGTGATAAGTAGTGCTAAAATTCAACTACATAACTAGAGCTAAATTCAGAGTCAACCAATATCTAGAAATCATCCTCAGATCTCAATCTAAAATGATTTTCTCTAGAAAACCATACAATCGATACACCTCCATGAATCTCTTATCAATCATATTTACATCATCTATCAAGTTACCTTGTATGAAGTGGGCTACCTTGGTTGGTTTATCAACTACAACAAAGATCATATCATGTTGGTTCTATGATAATGATAACCCTTGGATGAAGTCCATGCTAATCCCCTCCCACTTCCACTCTATTATATCATGTGGATATAACAATCGAGCCTTATGCACATGTTCATCTTTCACATGTTAACATTTCAAGTAAGGAGACACAAAATATGTTACATCTTTATTGATTCCTTTCTAGAAATACAATGGTCTTAGCTCATCCATGAGCTTGGTTACACCTAGATGTCCTGAATATGGGGCATTATGTAGTTCCTTTATCACTATGATCCTTAGATTATTTATATCAAGCACATACATCCTACCATTATACCATAAAAGACCATCACTCTCTAACTTGAATCCTTTATACCTAGGATTTTGAGCATTCTCAAATAATGCTTTCTTAACTTGATCTTATATTTCAACTCATATAAATAGTTTGATTACCTTATCTTAAAAAATACTCCTGATAGTATCCATGGTTGTTCTATACCTCATACAACTTAAAGCACTATCTACTCTATTATCCTTAACTCTTATATAATTAGTATCAAAATCATAGTCAAATAAGAAATCTAGCCATTATCTCTGATGATCATTCAGGTTTGGTTGGGTGAATATGTACTTGAGTCCCAAGTTAGCAATTTTGAGATCAAATGGTTTTCCCAATAAATAATGCCTCCAAACTTACAAGGCATGAAAAATTACCATAATTTCCAAATAATGAGGGGAATAATTCACCTCATATGGCTTAAGTTTCCTAGACTCATAGGTTACAACTGATCCATCATCCATAATAAATCCTCTAAGTCCATCCCTAAATGTATTGGTGATCACTAAGAATTGACCATTAGGATCAAGAACTCTTAGCACTAGTGTTAAATTAAGCCTCCCTTTCAACTCCTAAAAGGTTATCTCACACTTTTTTTACTAGATAAAACTTTGATTTTTCTGATAAAGAAATGTAATTGGATTATCTATCTTAGAGAAATTTTGAATTAAATTCCTTTAATAGCCTACTAATTCCATGAAACTCACTACCTTATGCATGCTCTTTAGCACTGGCCACTCCATTAGGGCTCATATCTTCACTGGATATACTAATATACCATCTGTATAGATAATATGTCTCAAATACTTCACTTCCTTTTTGAAACATACACACTTAGACAACCTACCATCGACCTGTGCTTTTGAAAATGTTATAAAAGTAGTTCTAGATGTTGAAAATGCTCTTCCTCATCATTGGATTAAATTAGGATGTCATCTATAAAAAGAAAAAAAATGATCCATATAATCTATGAAAATACTATTCATAATATTCATAAATTCTACTAGTATATTTGTCAACCTGAATGGTAACATTGTGCACTTATATTTCCCATATCAAGTTCTAAACACTTTTTTTAGAATATTTGCATCACAAATTCTTAATAGATGATACCCTACTCTAAGATCAATCTTTGAAAATAATGTTTCCCCTTGTATTTGATCAAAGGGATCATCAATGCATAGAAATATATATCTTTTATTGATCATCACTTTATTTAACATATTGTAATCTATACATAGGTGAAGAGTAACATCCTTCTTTTTGATGAAGACAACTAGTGCACCCCATGGTGACACACTTGTTTGAATCAGCCCAATAAAAAATCTTGAAGTTGTGTCTCTAACTCAAACAATTTGTTGGTTTTCATTTTATATGGTGACATAGACTATATTTTTAATCCAAGTATGATATCAATCAATAAATTAATCTCATTCTTAGGTGGAAATCTTGGTAATTCTTTTGGAAACACATCTTGAAAGTTATTTAGAAAAGGATAATCATCGATGGATGGTTTTATATATTACTCCATATCATTTATCTTAATGATAAATTCTTAAAATCCCTTTGAGTTTTTTTGAGTTGAATTGTATAAATATGCTTTATATTTAACTCCCTTTTCTCTCCCTGAAGTTGTCTCTAATTTCCAAAATAATATTGACACTCAACCTTCTTCAGATAACAATCAACCTTGGATTTATTCTTTGCAATCCAATTGAATCCTAGGATCACATCATATGACCCCAATGGTGTAGAATAAAGATCCACTACTATAGTGAATTCAAGCAAAACTAATCTCTTATTTGACTAAACACTTGTCAACTTTGACCTTAGAATCATTCCCATACTATACGAACCATGGATTTACCATAACTCTAGCTTTTCTATATAATTTACTAATAATTATAAGAGAAATGAAACATTCTATAGCTATCCTAGTCAAAATATAAATTAGATGATTGAATAAAATACCAGGTATTTTTATGGGTGAAGTTTGATACTCAACCTAATAATTATCAATAGATACATGAATATGCTACTGAAATGTTCCCTACTAATGAGAAAAATAATTTTTCTTTATCTTATCTTGAGTACATTCTCAAGCATAATGGTCACCTCTACAAATGAATAAACCTCTAACTAGTGTTTTATTATTATACTTTTGATTTCCCTTAAAACCACCCTTAAAACTATTACAAAGTTTCATGTTCCCTAAACCACTATTAAAATTGGTGTTCTAATTCTTAAACTAGCTCTTAGAGTCTCCACTCCTATGATTCCAATTATTCTTGAAATTTGGTTTAGAACTTTGAAACTTCTTCTTAAACTTATCTTTGACTTGGGCAAGAAATTTCAATTTTTGTTCCTACTTGACTACCTTCTTGAAAACCTAATCTATGGTAGATGGACCATGCACATATACTTTATAACCAATTTGGGGTTTTAATACCATGATGAATTTCTTGATCCTAAACTTCTCATCTTCTTGATACTAAAGTACATACTTTAGGATCTTAGTGAATTATTCCCAATATTCATTCACTAATTACTCTCCTTGATTAAGATTCTAAAAGTCTATAAGCCTTTAATAAAAGTATAGTTTTAGAATCCATCACAACCTAAATAGTGTCACAAATTATTACTAAGTGGTGGTGGTTGATTTGAGGTTCATCTCAAGATTCTTGTTTTCCCACCAAGTTGTTGCTTCACCAACAAGTTGATAGTCTCCCTAGACTAATTTCATGACTTCAAAGTAATTCTAAATCTTGAAATATTTCTCCATCTCTATCAACCATGATTTAGCTCCATCTCCCAATTTCTTTCGATCAAACTTGGGTGGATTTATTTTTTTCATGTCATGTGCTAACTCTATATCTACTTGAGCTCTCACATCCTATTACACTTACTCATGCCTATGTTATTTAGTATGTTCATTCTTAGTAGGATGATCTTTAGGTTCCTCCTAAGAATTCATCTCTATATGGCCATGCACTTCTTATTCTAGGGTTCTCATTTGATCCCTAGTCTCTTGCATGGTTGTGAGGATTTGATCCAATTTTACACCTTGTTCAGTAGTAAAATAATTTGTATCAACAAGGGGATTGGTATTCAAAGTACCCTCATCTCCTAGTTTAGATACCACCATTTTTCTTCTTTCTTAACAAAATAATAAGTATGCATTAACAGACACATTAAGTCTTAGATTTTAAGCCTCAACTTTGATACCATAATCTAACAACCCCACTGGGTTTTACCAAAATAGAGTAATTTAAAAAATAATTAATTACACATATTCATATTATATATTTCACTATGAGAAATATAATTAAGTGATATTTAACTAACTGTATTATTTTAGTTAACCACAAGGTTTATATATAATCTAATTAGCTAATGATCACCATGAAAATAAATAACAAATCATGAACAATGTTGAATAAATAATAAATATTTCATTAAATTCATTGAAGTAATAGTATGATTCTAGCTATAGTTGATATAACATTACATCCACTATTTTAGAAGTATAATGAATAAATATTATAATTTTAATAATGAATAATATCTCAAATAATAACTCATGATATAAAGTTCCCTAGAGCATTAGTATTCATGACTTAAGAGTTTCCATGACTCAAGTATCAATCTATAATCTCAAGTGTAGTCTCTAGTGTAGTAATCTTGTAGGGAGGGAAAGCATCATTTGAGTGATTTTACACACCAACCATGGACCATAGATCCCCTACACTATCTCCCAATAAGTAAATGGCCCTCCCTTAATAGATGGGTAGATAATGGTGGTATGGATATCTAGAGTGACAAACTAGAATCCATGTGTTGAGGATATTTAATACATGATATGTACAATAAATAAATGTTTTTTAACATGATATCGTACAATCATGAAAACTATATCAACATATGAAATGGCAATGTTTAACTATAAACATTATTTTGGCCAAAGTTTTTAAATAGTTATGATCTCTAAGATCAGTCAATTTCATACCCATCACTAGATCAAATTACAACTCATATTGAATTGATGGTTCTAATTAAGCTAGTGGAGTCCATCCTCTACTTATTTAGTGTCATAAATGTGAGATTTGGTTAAAATATATAATACTATAAAACTAATAGATTCAATCAGAATATTTCCTAATAGCATATATAAATTTTCTAAGTACAAAAATATCAAATACAAAAATTTAGTCTATCAAATGTAATGAAATGAATCTAATATCATATATTTTATTAAATAATAATAAATATAATCATAAAAATTCCCCAATATAAAAGTACCATCCAAGTAAGAGTTATATCTAGACTACCAGTTATCCAAAATCACTAACTTATAAATTTATTTCATCCATGAAACAAACATTGATCACAACTTATTTATATTCCATGTATATAAAAAAATCCAATCATAAAATAACTCAATAAGATATATATTTAAATAATTAAATACTTTATTTTAATGCTTTAACCAAACATCAAACATATAACAAAGTACCCATAATACCCTGCTACATAATAATTTTTACTAACATATGTGTTGCATATATATATATATATATATATATATATATATATATATATATATATATATATATATATATATATATATATATATATATGGGGTATAACCATATTTATTTTTAGAATGTTGTTAATAACCATATGTTTTATACCATGTATATATATTATTATTAGACTTCCACATAATTTTATATAAACTCAAAATTACAATAAGATATAAATTATGCTCTAAGTGGACATCCATTATCTATGATCTTAGAGTATATCATATAGTCTAAGTTAAAATTAGTGTATAATAAATTATTCCCAACACCTTATTTATTCCAATTAATTCCCAAATTACTTGTTTGACTAAAAACACATAGCATAAATGTGAATTAAAATTCAAACATATACAAAAATTTATACCCCAATTCCATTATTCAAAATACACAAACCATTCAATTCATATTTCTAATCAAATTACTTGCATATAAAAATATCAAAGATATACACTCAGTCGAGTATGTTCAAACTTGAGAATTTGATAATAAATTAGACCTTGACCACTTAATTACACCTCAAATAATAATATTATTTACATACTTAGACCTATTATATTTTGCATGAGGATTTCACTCACAAATTAATAGCCAAATTTTATGTATGTAATACATAGACATAACCAAATAACTCAAATTTAATGTTTACATGATCTATCAATAAAAAATTTAAATGATAATCATTTAACTTAGCCAAATTATTTACACAATAATATGAAAAAAATTCAAATGATAATCATAAAACTCAACCAAATCAACATTTACATTTTATGTTAAAAACCATGGATAAAATAGAATACACAAACAATTGATGAACTTATATATGACTATATATCTACCATTGGCAACATTACCTAGTTCAAGGCCATATATGCATATGGATTACCTTAATTAAACCCCAACTCTATATATGTATAATTATGTATGCTATTATATTAAAAAGAGATTCAAGTATATATCCCATACACATAAGCCATAAATCTATTTAAATCTAATGTTAATAGGACCCATTTGAAAACCACAACCTTCAAATTTATTTATACATATACCATAATTTTACTCTCAATCAATACATACACATTCCATTTGAAAAATTGATAAATTTTAGGATATGTGTGTGTGTGTGTGTGTGTGTATTTATTTATGTATATATACAAATAAATATTTATGGTATCATTAGCCATTAATCGTATATATATATATATATATATATATATATCCAATAAAATAGTTATAAAAACTTATAATCTTTCAACTCAAAATTCCCATTTAATTATATACACAGTTGAAAACCCACATACCCATACAATATGTATCTATGTTTGAGCTTTAATGTTTATATTCTCTTATTGGTTCAACATTAAAATAGAGTCCATGACCCTACCCAAGATACCCATATTATTTATACATAGGGTTTACAAACTAAAAGGAAATAAATATAGAGTTTTAATGAGATAATAATCATGGAAAACTCCTACAGCTCTTCCCACTCCATTAGGGTTTTGTAGTCTAAATGTAAGATTCTATGGATGGTTGAGCCTTACATAGGGCCCTACATACAACCCTTTTTTATAATTTCAAAAATAATTGAAAACCATAAACCCTTTTTCATTCTTTTTCAAAAATTCCTTAAACTACATCACATAAGAATTTCAAGTACATTACCAACTTGTAAAGATGATTACAATACCAAGAAAGTTGAATCTCTCTACACTCCTTAGCTCAAACACTCGCTCTTCTTATTTTTACGACTACACTCACATAAGTTGTGTCATCACAAGCCTCCTTCCCTCATTTTTTAATTCTCTTCCATCCCCTTACTTACCATGAATTTATCCTCTCTTCTCAATAGATAAAATAGACAAAAATAATGCATACCTAGAATAGCTCAATCAAACCTCACTAAGCTACATCCTACCACTATTCCTCATGTAGTCACCTTAAAAATTACACAATTATTTTTATAGAATGATGGTTAACTCGATTCATTGATATATTATAAACCCTAATCATCTCGAAACATCTCATAACTAGTTAAATAATCATTATAAAGTCTTTAATATTATGCATGCCTTTTGACTTTATCAAAACTAACATCGACTTTCCATAGCCCATGCAAATTGACTAAAAAACAAATAATTGACATTATAATTCCATGCAATGTTAACAACTAAAAATTTTATATAACATAATGACCATATGACAAGTTAATACATATATGACTTTAAAATACTATCGACTATGTTACTAATAATCAAGCACAATGCATTCAACCTTAAACTAGAAATTAACTTCCTAGGTTAAACAAATAAACATATACTTTATCAAATATTTGACAACCACTATGATATCTACATAATAATTAAATAATATTATTATCCAAAACACCTTTACATAGTATTTCATTTATTTCCTAAGAACTTCTCATAAGTCAAAACATTAACTTCATTTTATCATGCCAAAGTCATTTGTTAATACCTAAGAAATAATTTATAAATATTTAATGTCTTTTTATAGGTTAAGCAACTATTATAATTATAATAGTAACTTTATAACATAAATAGTTACTTAAATAAACTAATCAAATTAATATTGTTTATACAAAAACTCAGCTATGTACAATACAATCATTTAGTTATTATCAAACAATGGTAAGTTATGTTAATAAATGAATGGATTCATTCAATAAACCCAACAATAAGATTAATACTTAATAATGTAGTAACAACTATATTATTAAATCAAACGACATGGTCATAAAATAATAAAAGATTATAATAGAGATACTTAAAATTAAACAAAACATACCAAAACTATCTAACTCACAAAAATAATCACAAAACATAATATTATATTGTGGTGTGTGCATGGGTTTTTGATTTTTTAGTTTGTCATCCCCGAATGCCTCCATATACACCATCCTCTTTGATGTGCTCTCCCTTCATCATACTATGAGGGATGGATGTGTCCTATATCCACCTCATAATAATGAAGGTAGTTATCCTAAAACATAATTATAGCCATAAATTATTATTGTATAACTAACAAATATGATCATAAAGTATAGAATATAAAAGTACAACTATGTCATAGTAAATCAATCTCTTAAATTAAGCAACATATAACTATCCTATAATTATCATATGACATAAATCTTAATCAAATAATATTTAATAAGCTAAAAACCATAATAATCCATGGATTAAATAGGTTATTTATCTTAGAGAGAAATTAGGATGTGATAGGTCTTTCATACATGTTTACTATCTCGAGGGGGACCATGGATCACTGATTATTTCTTTGGACAAACTTTTCAAATTCTTCTTAATGAATTTTTCATTATTTAAAAAGATTTTATTGTGCCTAAATGTCTCGTAACACCTTCTCAAATGGGATGGAAATGTAAACATCCAATCCTAACCACTACTATGTTGAAATTTTAAGCCTAAATTACTTCCTGTAATAATGCAAAAATTGGACCAAAACCACTAAAAAATTATAATTCAGCTACAAACATTGTGTGTAACTCTTGATTCACATAAATGTGTTACTAATTGTGGAATTACCCTTTACTCAATTTTTATCTTCTTCTAATTCATCTCTAGTATAATTGTGACCTAGAAAATTAACATTTTTTACCAATAGTGTATGACAATTAATCACATTATAAGAATTGCAAAAATCCTAATTAGATTCATTTAACTAATTAAATTATTAAGTGAAAAAAACCATATAAAATTATCTAATATATCATTTTGGAATAATAAACTTCAATAAAATGTGACATCATCATGACATAAGAAGTCACAAAGTTAAAATACAAGTCATGCTTAAATAATGTAAAAAATATCTGATTTATGCAAGTTATGCCTATTAAATACCCCATTTTTCCAAATATTAATTGTAATAATTATTGAATTTGATCTCCAAATTTGGATTAATTTTGGACCACACATTTTTAATCTTGAGATGGATGGTCCATATCATTTTAGTTAGACTATAAATACATAGGCCATGACCATTTTCTATCAAACTTTTATGTGCAAGGAATTAATACCAAAATATTGCTCAAAACCTTCACCATTCTTAATCCTATTTAATCAAATCCATTGGTGAACAAAGGGATATGTTGTTAGAATGAACACACACATTGACAATGACTCTTATATCCACATACTAAGAACAAGTATTTCAAAAATAGTTGTTATATGGAGTCTTCAAGAAGGTGAATGTATTATTTGTATTATTATATTAATTCATTTTTTTAGTGATTCTATCTTACCCTAGGGAGCAACCACAAAATGTTAGTTCATGAATTTTTTTTGGGTTTTATTTTATTGACAAGATATTAAACCTATTTTTAATATTATTCTACAATGTTCATGTATATTAAGGTCTTCCATATCATTATCTATTTATGATTCTTATTCAAAATCAATATCTAATTATTTTTCTTTCATTTTTTTCATTATGTTACAAGTGGTTACTACCACACTTGATTTTGAGTCATCATTTATAATATTGAGAGCCTTATTTTATGGTCTCTATTTATGTTCTTTTGTGGTGTCCTAACACTATTTGATTTTTTTATGTAACATCACCCATGGGGGAGCCGCACAGGGTCTCATGGAGGCCGTCGCGGGGAGGAGAAGATTAGTTGAATCCCATGGGGGAGTCACATAGTGTAGCAAGGAGGTCACCATGGGGATATGGGTCTTGTTTTGACTGAAATGTAAACATTATGGGTAGTGAGGCATTGTTGTAGCACTCAATGAACAAACCCTAGCCTCATTTTCATTGATGTATAGAGAGTCTATTTGGAGATTGAACGACGGTGCTGAAGGAGTAAATCATTTGTATGGCCATGGATGGATCTCATTTATTTTATGGACGAGAGGAGAGATTACATTAGAGGAGTCTCGTGTTTGTGTGGCAATGTAAAGGGAGATCTTTTACTGCATGGAACTCTATTTTTACCTCGCTATTTCATATTGCAGATGGAACCCGGGTTGGTTTTTTGGCTTGAGTTGGACTGCCATTCCCTTCTAGTCTGTGATGGAAATTGTGAATGGAAAGGGGAAACTATGTTTCCTCTATGTTGGTGTGCCTCATGTGGATGATGGTTCGACTTTGAACCATGTTTTTTAAAGCCTATTCGGCCTTTGGCAACCAGATTTGGTTATTAGCCCTCGCCTTTTATTGACTGGGGTCGTGGCTCCTATTGATGTGCTTTTCTTTTATTATGTTTTGATTGCCATGGCAGCGTATCCTCTGAGCATAGTAGAGGGGAAGATTGGATAGACGACTGAGTGCATGGATTAGGCGTTGATGATGTTGGTTCTAGGGTTTGAGGTTGCTTGTAAACTTGGTTTTTAGGCCGTATTGCCTGGTTTTGTTTAGGTTTTAGGTCTTGTAAAACTTGGGAGTTTTTAATGGTTTATTTTGGTGGTTTCAGGTCCCTAAAAAACCTATTTTAGATACTGAGCTTCAATATGTTTTAGGATTGTCTTTCCTGGTGGATGTTAATGTTTTATCTTTCATGCTTCTGTTAAAGGGTTTTAGGGCCCCTTCAAAACCTGCTTTTACCATAATCTAAAACATTATTTGATTTTTTTTAAATATATGTGTGTTTTGTTGTTCCTTCTTCCTTGTCTAAAAGTTTATCATATCCTACCTCTTGGTAAACTTCATTACATCACACTTTTGTATATTTTCTTATTGGTAATTCTCTCAAATTTTTGTGTATTTTATTAAAGGAGATTCTTCTCATTATTCATTATTATTTCCATAATTATTATATAATTGTGATAATTTAGGTCATGATAATAAGTCATGTGTTCATTTTTAAATATACAATCCACACTCCATTTGTGTCTCTCAATGAAGTTTTAGAAATATGTCCAAACTTTCCACATTTGTAGTATGGTGGTTGGGGTCTCTCTTGGCTATAACCTTTTTTATAGCCATGATTTTATTTTTGAGTATATCATCTCCTCCATTGGTATTTTTCCCATCCTCCATGGTATCCTCCCCTATACCCTCCTTATTTATTATTGTAATATTATGGTTGGATTTTTGGGGATTGAAAATATTAAATTATGGGAGGTGTTTGGTAATACTAACCAAGGTGTGATATATTGGAGTGACTTATACGTAATTATGGTTGTGGAATTTATTGAACTATTTCCACTCTTCTTTGATTATTATCTTGTAAATACATTAGTTTGTCTATGGTAGGGAATGCATGATTATAATGACTAAAATATTCAAAGTTTTTGAAATACATAAATTGATTCATAGAAGGATCCACTTCCATAATTAGCAATAAGTTTTGAGGATCTTGATCATATATTCAATAGATTTCATAATACATCATGTAATCATATATCACCTATTTATTGAGAGGAGACAATCCCACTTGTGTTTGCACTGATCTTACAACTATCAATTTTTTTCCATGTCATTATGGGGACATTATGTCCTAGAGTTCCCTTTCACACAATAAGTGGTGCACCATATTATTATTATTCATGGTGAGTTATTATTTCTTTTTAATGATCCAAACTCATTGAATTCATCCCTATCTCTTATTTTAGCCTAGTTTATTCTAATTCCAATTGTAGTCATTCTACATTATCTTTGAATGTTGTATCCATGTCACATATCCATGACCGAGCTTATAGCCATGATGTCATCTCTAGTGTTTCTAAAATTATACTAAATATTTTTCCTATCCAAATTAGCTTGGAGGCATGGGATTAACCCATTAATAAACATTCCAATTCTTTATTTTTCATTCAATGGATCTTCTAGTTTTTGAATTATCAATTTGAACCACTAATCATTATTATTTATTGTCTCCTTTTCCTTTTGTATCATCTATATCATCTTACTAACACTTTTATTCAAAATTTTAAAATAATTTAAATGTCATTTAAAGGCCTTTTCTAAATCAATACATGTAGTTTCATGTTTAGAATAAGTTTTCTTATACCATTTAAGTGCATCATCCTGTAATGTTCCAACAAATTCAAATAACATCACCCTCTCATAAGTAATATTGTGACTCCTTCAATATGATTCCAACATAAATAAGTGTTATTTTTTATCCTTATCATCTCTTCCAAACATTGGAAAATTGATCTTATTTTGTGCCATTTTAGTTTTTTTAGGTTGTCTATGTACTACCAGTAGTATTATTACCTCTATACATTGGATTATTTGGTGTATTTTGTCTTGAATTACTATTAAAAAATTAATTTTCTCTACATTTATGTTTTTTAACCAAATTATGGTTATTTCCCTTATATCTATTTAACTTGTCTTGGAATTATCTTTTTCCTAACACTTCCTCTTGATTTCTTACAATTTTTCTTCTATTCTTAATATTTCCACTAAAAATTTTATATTTATCTACTAATTATTATATAATATATATTTTTCTTCATCTACGAGATGGGGTTTTTCATTGATTTTGAAGTGGCACAAGTAATGGTGACTAGTCCAAAGGATTCCTTTCCTCTCAAGTCCTCTTGTTGTTGGGGTTTAAGGGAGTTGTTTCACTTTGTATTTCCTCTTCATTATGTTCTATCTCTAAATAAATTTAAACTTCAATGTTTTAATTAACTAATCTCCATTAGAATAATTTATCTTCCTCCTTATATTTATTTTGTATATCTCTAGTATGAATACTAACACTTATTTATAAATTTTCTTTCTCTTGAAGGTTAATATTATTTTCCTCATTTATTTTTCCCTCTATATTATCTATATAGATTTCCCTATAATTAATTCTTATAGGGAATGATCTAATTTTTAAAATATATTCCCTTTGTTACATTATATAGCTAACATATCCTATTTTAATAATATTCTCCTCATCTCTTCTTCTACTATTATCTAGGCCTTTTCCACAGTAGGTCAAGGTACTCTCCATTAGTTAGTCTTATGTAACCAAGGTTTTGAATAGTTTGGGTGTTCCAAATAGTGCATCTAAATATGATAATCCTTGACACATGTCATTCATGAATTTTTATAGTGTATGGTATATTATTTTCTCTATTATAATTCTATTAATAGACTCATATGTACCTTCCTACGATGTGAATACTAACTTGTCTACTTTTGGTAGAGGGATAGTATATAGATTTTCAATGTGAGGACTTATGTTGGTAGAGGCCAAATTAGTTTCATCCATTATCTTATTTATTCTTTAAAAAATTATTATTCATTTATTTCATATTATTTGATTTGGATTCTTCCTCTTTTATCTATTTCTTCATCTCTTCATTGACCATATTCTCCTAACTACCTTAATTTATCTTCTTACTAATATATTCTTATTCTTTTCTAATTAGCTTACTCTTAAGTTTATACTTACTTTCTTATCTACCTAAATTTTATTTAATCTTCCCTGGTTATTCAAATAATTATTTTAATTAGTCACATCTTTTGATTCTACCCTTATTTATTTCTAACATCCCTTAGGTGTCTATCCCCTAACAGAAATGTTGACCTTCTCTTATCAATACATGATCCAAAAATAGCTTGTAGATGAGGAATGGTAATGTAATTAGAAACCATTGTCTATTACCTTTAAAATACATATATTTCTTTCTATAAAATCTTGTATAACCCTATATATCTCAAACTATGAGAAATGAGTTGAGCATAGTCTCAAACCATTAACCACTAGCTTGAGTTTAAGGTGTAACAAGGTGTTGGAGTGCCTTAAGATTTTTCACAGTCTACTTTATAAGTTTCTTAACAAGTAATCTACATATATTGTATGCTTTTATTATTGAAATACACATGTCCATAAAATTTGTGTGAATGTAGCCCAAAAATCTTATTCATGCAATCTAAATAAATATGACTTTACTGTAGGGAGGGATTCACTTATTTTCTATTTTTAGAGTGGAAAAATAGTTTTTATTCCCACCATTATTTTATTTCCATTACCATTGTATTTTATAAATATAATGGGTAATTTCCCTTAAAAATTGGTTAACTAAAGTCAATGTGGTGCCACTAAATGTTGACATAAAATATAAAACAATTGGATACATATGGTTTATGTTATTTAAGTTAGATTTAGTTAATACTAATGTGACACAGAGGTTAATATTTATTAAATAATTATCTTATGCATTAATTAAAAATGTGTAGGTGTACTCATTCATAGTAATTAATACATAGTACATATTAATTACTACTCTAACTTCTCTTTATTTATATTTATAGAATAATCACCAAATAATTTTTTTTTTATATATCTTTATACTATATCGACATATAATATTACAAAGGTCACTTTTCTTGACAACTTCTATTACTCTTAAATATTATAATTTAAATCTTCTATATTTTTTATTTACTCTATTACAATGTCATGATATAAAATATCAACTAGATACCTTAAAAGTTAATGGTCATGTATGTGTGAGACATGCCTTTTATCCAATTAGGTCATCCTCTCTTACCATAAGGCTTGATTATTTTCCATGTGGCGCATTGAATAGAAGCCTATGTTCTATCAACCTAGATAAGTATTTTTTTTCTTTACAATAATGATGATGACTCCATAGTTTGGTCCTTAGTTGATTGATAATACTACTAAAAATTAAAATTTAATCTAAAATAATGCACTATTGACCACTTTTTAACACACTTAGCTCAATCCTTATTATATTCCTTTTTGACCACTTTCTTTTACTTTACACATAGATGACACATTATTCTAAGCAAACCAATGAGCCCTTAATTTACCTAATCCTTAGGCAAATTAGTTTAGGCTCACCCATAAATTATTCTAAGTACCTAGATCAATTATTTTTTCTCTTTGGATAATAATGACCTAATTGAAAATTAATGCACTAATCTCTTTTCTAAATCCACCACTCTTGTCCTCCCATAAAATAACAACTAATTTTAAAAATTAAAAATCATGGAAGTTCTGGCCCACATGCTTATCAATCCTGATCTAAATTAATTCTAAAAATATCACTATAAATACACATTTCAAACCATTATTTCATGAAAGAGGCTTCCACACTAAAAAACACTAGAATTGTAATTACATATTGAGATTTAATCTCATATTTCTCCTAATTATAATTACATATATCCCTAATATAAATTCTAAATACACTTATAAGGTTAGAATTCATAGTTTAATCACTTAATCCCACTAAAATTATACCAACATATAGAATTTTTCACTAGTCTTTCACACACACCACCATATCATGGGATAACTACATGGAGTTTTCCCCCTCTTTCAAGTTTTGGTATGTAGGAAGTAGTCAACATAGGGGGTGTTGAGTTCAAGTACAAATTAAACCACTAACCCACTTTTCCCTAGTTATTATAGTTAAGGTTTCAAGTGAGGGAGATGATACACTTTAGTTTTTTCAATGGCCCATAGTCTCCAAAACAGTCCAAAAAACACACATGAAAAGGTGAACCTACCATTAAAATATCAAAGTTTTATCACCTACTAGACAAGGCCACTTTCTAATGAAAACAAAACATTACTCTCTTGTCTAATTCCATCAATCATCTATAAGATCAAAAGAATCCTTGTTCATGATTCACAACATCATTACATAGTCACATGGTCATTTTTATAGTTGTATATATAGCCATAAGATGTTGGAATTTGAGTCGAGTTGTATGTATTTGGAACCTTCCTTATTTAATAAATTTATTAATTTATTAATTTCTAAATCAATTTGTATCATTTATTGCATATATGTAAAATTATGATTTGATATAAAAGTTTATCTAATTAGGGTCTAGCATCTTTAGTTTCCAAAAAAAATGATAAAATAGAGAAAGAATGGACTTATCTAGAGAAAAATAATAATTTTCTAAGATAAAGAGGCAACTTAAAAATTATATTAAGCTATTAAATTAGGATTAGATTAATCTTATGAAGTAATAATAGTGAATCAAGAAGGTCAAGCCCATAAATGGATGAATGGCGAAGGAAAAATGTGAACAAGAGTCGTGTATGAATGGATAATTAAACTAAGATAAAAATTGGTCAAATGTGGAATTTTAAAGATTCTAATACAAAATATGTGTGTATACATGTTCCTCAATTTTATTATATTAATACAATTTCTAGAATAAAATGATAAGATGTGATACATGGGAATAATCACAATGGGTGTGCTCTAGTAAGTATTGATTGTTTAACCTTGCTATATGTAAACCTAAAATTAAGAATGTAGAAATAAATTTTAACATATTATAAAAAATCTAAAATTTCCAACATTGAACATATTTGAAATGAAATGTTAAGGAATAAATAGACTATTTGCATGCAAACCGAGTTTTATTTTGGATATTTTTATTTTGGAGATAATGGATAATGGGATGATTATGGCTCTTGGATATTCCAATGTTAAAACCATGTATTGATATTAATATTCCAAAACCCTTAATAAAAATGGATAAAATATAATATTCCAATGTTAAAACCATGTATTTATATTAATATTCCAAAAATTTCTGCCAAACTATCATAATATCTATGCGACTATGAATGTATTTCTCATATATGCCAACAAACTAATGATATGTGTAATCCAAGTGATATAATATGTGAAATAATTTCATATAATCTATGAAATTCCACTCATATTCATGTAAAATCATAATATATTCTCTCCATATTCCCCTAATTTTATGTCAAATCTACCATAGTTTGATTAAAAGTTATAATAGTGTGTGTAAACCTATAGAATTATGAAGTAATATGTTCCTGAAATATATAATAAATGAATTTTAAAGCTTAATCTCTAAGACAAGCCATTTTTTATGTTCCCCTTTTGAGGTTATATGTATCCTTTAAATTATTCATCTCAAAAGGAATTCTATGCATCATGTTACATAAAAATCAATGTAAATTATGTACTAACATGTGGAGAATATATAACTATATTAAGAATAAATGTTATAATTATATATGAAACATGGGAATATAAGTGTTATAAAAAAATATATGTAGTAATGAGAAATGCAATGAATATGCAAAATAAAAATGAGCACCCATAAACTAAGCAATAACTATGTGAAAGGTGCATGATTTGTATCATAGCACTATAGGCAATAATAAGAGAGTTTGACATATATAATGACAAAAAAAAACCTATAACATAGTAAACAAAGTCAAATATTCACAAAAAATTAATGGCCATGACCCACATAATAAATCATATAGATTATCCCTCAATGTCACACAAATCAAAAGCAAATTACAATGGACAATCAATCATCACACAAGAAAATAAATATGCACAATGGAGAATCAAATGTCACATAAAAAAATAAACTCAAACATGATATAAATAAATAGTCACATAATGAAATAAACAATAAATAATCTCATCATGTAACATAAAACAAAATCAATAATTTATAAAAAAATAAGGCTAATCTACATAATCAATGTATATCACCATCACGTACATAAAAATCTATTTTCTATTGAAACATATTTTTAATTAGTACAATATAGAGAAATTCATGTATAATCAATGTACATTAGCTTAATATGGTTAATGGATATAGTTAAGTAAACATAAAACCCTTGTAAATTGACCATATTTCCCCAATGAAAATATGCCCTAATGTAGGAAGGTATCTATTGGGCTTATTAATGTCCCATATTTATGTGTTCATGTCATAGATGACCTATATCACCTACACCTCACTCATGTATACCATGAAATTAATGTGCATATAAAATTTGATGTGTATTATACCCTATGTGATAAATAATAAATAAATCATGTAGATAAGTAATATTCTACGCATATGTCCTATTTTTTATTTTTTGTATATATTTATTTGTTATATTCTCTTGAGTTTGTATATTTAGAATAAATTTAAATTTATTTAATTTTAACCAATGATCCCATAAATTGGATGCTCACATGTAGGTCATGTTTCAAATATGTCCAATGGTACTTGTCATGATCAAGTAGTAACATGTGTATCTATATAAGAATATACAAAATAATCTTGTGTTGTAACATATCCATCATGGTAATAATAAACCATATGATCATGTTTATGTTGTACAACTCTATAAATCATATTACTTTGTGGAATTTAACGCATAATAGGGAATTTTTTTCACTAAGGAACATGTGGTGAATTCTATGACACTAGTATAGGATGTGATGGATTAGATAATGGATATCATGAGTCATTAATAACCTTATGATGCACTAGAAGTTGAAGTACTAGTTTTCAACAAAAATACAATATATCCCTTTAAAATAACAAAGTATAATGAATCTTAGTAGATTGAGTAATCAACAATGGAGATGGTGGGGTGTAGGAAGAATAATCTATCATTTAAGAAGATATTCATCTATAATAACTAAAATTATGACCACACTATTTTTACATGTATACTTTAAACATCTAATTATTGAAGTTAGTATTGTTTAACCCTAAATTTAGATGTGTGAGATCCTCTAGGATTAAGAATATATAAATGAATAAGCACAAGGGTGATAAACATATCTAGAGTAGGCTAATTAATTTTATAAACATAGATGAAGAAATATTTTTATTTTTTAATATGAATATATACAAAAAATATAAAGTGCAAGCATTGATTTATAGTATACTAATTTGAAAACAAGAGTACTTATCTTGTTTACTATGTCTGTGCAGATCTGGGATAAAATGGGTTAGAAGATTATTATATCAAGATATTGGAATAATCATAATATTATATAATTTTTCACTCTGAGGCCTTAGACACATGAATTGGATATGAATAGTTATGTCAATGCTGGTGTTTAATTTGGACGCAAGTGTCTAATTTAAAATATGAATACATCTAGGTGCAATCAATTAGGTACTTCAGTGTTTTCTATCACCTTTCTTCTAGTGTGTATATATTGAATGCACATGATATCTCTCTAGGTAAAATTATCAAAATACTAGCTTCCTCACTCATAGAGTAACTATGGGAAAATGGGTTAGTGGGCACATGATGTTGAGCTACCCCAAGGACCCCTATATTAATGTAAATTACCTACATATCCAATACTCTGAAGAGGGCCTTAGACTTATGTATTTATCCCCTAAATTTTGGTTTGTGTGTAGATAAGGATGTAATGTGTGATACATAAGCACATAGAGTGACCTATCTTATAACTTGTAAAATATGGCTCATGGGATGTTCCATAAATAATTCTTACCTAAAATAATATTGATCTTATGATTTATATGGAAATAAGGATGAATAAGGTAGGTTCTCTCACTTAAATTCTTGGTTCCATGCTTCTTGGTAGGTTTCTTTCTGAGTTCCCAAACTTTATAAGGTGAGGAATTAATGAGGGTTTATATTGTATATATACTAATCCATTTTGGAAATATATTTCATTAAATCACTTACGTTGACCATAAGGTTACATTTCATTTCAAAATTGGATGAATTTTGGGCACTAGACTCTTAGTTGGAAAAGGGACACCTACATCAACATAGGTATCTAGCTAAGACGCAAGTGTCTATGAAACTAAAAAATAGGTACATGTTAAAAACTAGAAGAGAAGGATAATGATTGGGTTTTGAATATTTTTTACAATATAAAATCATGTTCATCAAAATAACAATGGTCAAACTAAGATATAATCAATTTAGCACAAGGAGAAAATGAACATGATCCTTTTAGAAATGATAAGGTCTTAGAATTGAAGGATATAACCATGATAGGAATTTTTTAAGTATACAAGATTGAGGTGATATATAAATTATATTTAGTGGCTATAGGTACTACACACATCTTATGTATCCAAGAACATCCTAACAATATGTCAAATCCCATTATACTTAGTAAAATTAAGAATAAGGTAGTAATTATGGTAGGACCCACTTTAAATGGTTATTAAAATCCTCCTAAAATTAATATTAAGGTATTAATTATGGTAGGACCCATTTAAAGTAGTATAAAAATCCTCCCAATAATATTTTGTTTCCATCCATGGAATTTATTAACCATATGTTTTTAATCCATAAAATCTATTTATGTATATCTAGGATTAATGAGTGTCATGGTGAAAACAATTCACTTCAATCATTCTATCATGATATTGTGTATATTATTTGAATCTATGTATGCACATAGAAATAATTCCTCATTGAAATACTCATCATCACCAATCTCATTCTCATCAAATGTAATAGTAGACGTATGTCTTTGTACAGTCTTAAGTGTCCCAATAATGCCATATAGTGGATGTTCTTCCTTTCTTCTATAAATATAAGAAGTTAGAGGAGGATGTGTATTTTAATTCATTTTACTTCAATCTTAGTATTAGTCTCTTATGTTGGATGATGGGGAAAGGGATCAAAAAATATTTGAAACTTAGTTTTCCCATTAGGTTTTATGTTTGAATAATTTGTAGATATGTTAATATTAATTATGAAATTTTCTATCAAATATTGTATCGTATGTCACAAATTTATTCATTTATTCTTTGAGTTTCATATGAATTAGTGATAGTTTTAAAATAATTATTTTTGAACCAATTACATTAAGGATTACTTGTATCAATCTATTTTTGTGGAGGAAGAGATATAAGTTTGCACTTAATTAGCTTCTATAATACCTAATGAGGAGGTTTGGTAAGTGTGAAAATTTCCTCCTTGGTGAAGTTGAGATAAAATATTGATCAGTTAGTTGTAATACTAGTTTAATATTTATTTTTACATCATTCTTGTTATTATTAACTTTTGATTTAAAATTTGGTTTACTTGTAAAAATTTCACTAGAATTAGCTAAAGGTTTGGATGCATACTTTAACTTATTCATAGTTTAAATAAGTTTAACTTATATATCCTTAATTGTGTGACATGGTTCATCAAACTAATGGAATCACTTGAATAAAATAAAATTGCATCCAAGTGAAAGTAAGCCTTGATTTAATATATTTGTAATTAATTCCCAACCCTTGTATTTTCTAGTTTAGAAAGCATAGTATTTTGATGGAGCACATAATCATTAATAGACTCATTGGATATTTTTTTAAGTTATGTTATCTGAGCATAAGATATCTTCTCACTAATTTTGGTAAAAAAATGTGGTATAAATTCAATGGAAAAATGATTTAAGTCATATAAAGATTGGAAATGGATATCATAAAACTAATTCAATGCATAGTCCTTAAGACTCCATGGAAACAAATTACTGGATAACTTATCATTGGACACATGATCCAAACATGTTGCATGAAAGTATAGAAAATGTTATTTTGGATCACCCTTACCATCATATTCCAAACATGTTCCATGATAGTCTTGAAGATGTTTTTATGGATCACCCTTACCATCATATAATGTAATATTAGGTAACATAAAATGTTTATTAAGAAATAAGTTGAGTTATTAATAGCTAATGGATTATTTAATAATGCATGAGAATCAATGGTATGACATACTCTATAATAATTTATTATAATTGTAAAAATATATTCATAAATAAATTATTATTTGGAAAAAGTTTTGAGCATCAGACAACAAATAATTTATCATCAAATTATGTGAAATGAGTAGTAACTATAGATGGTATGATAGTATGGTATGTAGGGATAGTCATTGTAATCTAAATAAAACCTTATGTTGCCACAACACCTTGGGTGGGCATCACATATATATCCAATTTTATAAATGTTAGGATGATATTAATAGTATTAGTTTGAAAAACTATTGTATGATCAATAGTTGAAAAAGGTGTATTAATACCAAGAAAGATATCATGTTTTTATTTCTCAGATGTGACAACCTTGGCATTATTTTTTATTTAATCTCTAGTTACATATACCAAGTCATCATGAAATTATTGGATTAGTATGAATATTTTTAGTTAATTTCCATCTATCAAGATCATAAAATCTACCCTTAACATTAAATGTGTCCCCTATTATGATTAAACATTAATTAAAGAGGAAATCAAAGATTAGATCTAAATACATATGCTTAAAACATTGGGAAATTATAAGGAACCCAAAATGAGCCTAATATTTTATTTATTTACGATAAATAATGGGTCCAAAAATATGTTTTATCTATTTTGTGGCTTAAGTGAACTTAATAGATTAAGATTAAGGACAAGTAAGATTGCATAATATATAACATTCACATATAGATCTAAGTGAAACTTGAAAAAAATCTAATTTATTAGAAATTATTATTTAATGAAATAATTAATGAATTACATACTTATCCTATTTATATATTGTGTATTTATGTGATAGGTTTAATAAGGGCCTTCTAAATGCTTGGATCTAGAAATATATATCTTGTGTTTGGTGGGATAATTCCACACTTATTGGATTC